>JAHWDR010000213.1:0-25000 GCA_021346845.1 Apeltes quadracus
AAATCAAAGGAAATGATCCGAGTATGAGCTCACGTCAACACGTACAGACCCATTTGTTCTCTTTTGACACTTCTTAAAATAATTATAATCTTTCCAGTATTAAATAATCTTATATAAAAACACACAAAAAGTTTGAAATAAATGGCAACACCCCCCCCCCCCGCAGTCCATAACACCTTTCTGTACACATCCCTCGCTCCTTCCTTTGGCCCCTCCTTCCCTTGCGTTGCCGCGGCACCATGCAGTACCAGTTATTGTGCAGCTCATTGTCTCTGTCGTCCTCCACGTCTCGTCTTTTCTATTTTCATTGCAAAGCTGCACAGACATCGTGAAAAAAGCTTGATAGGTGATTGTTGTGGCTTGCTTGTATACAGATATATATATACACACACATATATATATACATGTGTATATTTCTACTCATGTCATTGGGTTAAACATGTATGTAGGTAATGATAGTAATAATGAGGGTAATAGGAACACTCATAATCTCAGATTAAGAGTAGGAAAGACGGTTTGCTACTAGCTCGGAATCCAAGGGAGGATGAGGACAGACGGACAAGTCAAGACAGACATCGATTGCTTCATCTCTGCGCGAGGCCCGAATAGTCAGTTGGGTTTCTTTAGGCTCCGCCCATCGCTCCCTCTTCCTACCAGTCACCGGTGAGTTTGGTGCTCTGGTCCCGTTTCGGGGGCGCGGGGGGCGGGCCTCGCCGCAGCGTTGCATAGCCTGAGATGTTGGCGTGTTTGTTGGAGTGGGAGTTCGAGTGGTGGCGAGACAGAGTCTGGGAGTGGCCTCGGACGCCGCGCTGCTGCTGCTGCTGCTGCAGGAGCTCGGGGGGAGGCGGCGGGAGGAGCGCCATGTCGTCCATGGTGCCCGCCGGCTCCATCTTGGAGGAGGAGATGAGGTGGGAGGAGGTGAGCGAGCCGTGGCGGGACACCGACTTCCTCTTCAGGGTGCGGTTGAGGTCTTCCAGGAAGTGGGGCTTCAGCGTCAGGGAGCTCGGTCCCGGGGACTTCGGGGAGGTGGGGGGGACGGGAGAGGAGGAGGAGGAGTAAGAGGACAGGGAGGGAGGTGGGGTCTGAGACAGGGGCGGCGCCGAGAGGGGCGTCGACGTCGGGTGGTCGTACTGGGTCGTGTTGCTTATCCGCCGATTCAGGCCCGGAGGGAGGACGGCCCCCTTCTTCAGTGAGCTCTGTTTCCACGACGACGACGACAAGGAGGACGGCGCCGACTGTTGAGGCGGATGCATCTGAGGCTGCGGGTTCACCACGGCGACCTTGGGGGGTTGGTGGAACTCTGACGGGTGAGGCGGGGGAGGGAACAGCTCAAAGTCACTGGGGGGAGGCGGGAAGTAGTCGGGCGACGAGTCGAGGTTAGGAGGCTGGGCGGGGGGCGGCGGGGGGAATTCGGAGGACTGGTGGGGCTGCCCCGCCTGCAGACCCTTCAGCGCCAACGGGAGGTTCGCCAAGTTCAGCTTCCCCGGCTTGGGCAGCGGCGCCGGAAGCGCGGCGCCGGCGTCCTTCGAGGGTGAGCCGGTCGCTGACGACGCGCCGGACGACGTCCCCGTCTGAGGGCCTTGCCCAAACTTGCTGACCAGGCTCTCCACCTTCTTCGGCCGCTCGTCGTGGGCGTCGCCCGACAAGCTGCACCGGATGGACGAGGCCCTCTGGGGGGCCGGCGGCGGCCCCCCCCGCCTGCTAGACGCCGCGGAAGGAGGGAACTCCGCCATGTGGTCGTCGCAAGGCGGCGGGGGGAACTCGGGGGAGGGCGGAGCCACGGCGCCCCCCGGCTGCCACTTCGGTTTGGCCTTGACCGCCGGCGGGGACTGAGGAGCGGTGAACTTCGACCCTTCCATGGAGCTGGAGGCGGGCAGAGAGGAAGGGGCGGAGTTCCCCGGGAACTGATTGACGATCTGCTTGACCAACGAGGAGGTGGCGGCCGCTATGGAGACGGAGGAAGAGCAAGAGGAAGAGGAGGGGGAGACGGAGAGGTTTTTGGAGGAGAGGCTATGCTGCTTGGGCAGGGTGGGGGGGGGCTGATTCGGGGAATGTCCCGTTGAGAAGCTCTGCTGCTTCTTGACCGTCCCGTGGCCGCTGAAGGGCTGCGAGGGCGACAGGGGGGAGAGGGCCATCGGGAGGGAGGAAGGACCCGAGGGTTTGCGAGCGGTCTGTGGGGGGAAGCCACCGGTGAAGGTTTTGGGAGGTGCGGGGGGGGGCGCGTTGGGGGACAGAGGCCGGAGGTCCTGCAGGGTGGCGGGGGGGGACAGCCCGGCTGGAGGCGGGGGAGGAGAAATGTCCCCAAACGTCTCCGGGGTGAAGTCGTACTGCATGTTGGGAAACTTCTGCGACAGGAAGTGCTGCAGGCCGCTGTTGGAGAAGTGGTCGCGGGGGTCGTGGAGGGGCTCCGGTGGGGGAGGCGGGGGCAGCCCGTTGAACTCCGGGCTCTCTGGCGGAGGAGGCGGGAGGTAGGCGTGCTCCTGCGCGCCCTCCTCCGGCGGGGGCGGGAGAGCGGAGGGGCTGGACGCTCCGAACTGCAGCGCCGCCATGCCGGAGCCGGGGGCCGGCGTCACGGGGGCACTGGGAGGCGGGGGAGACGGCGGCAGCGGGGGGGAGGTGCTGTAAGCGGCCGGGAGGGTGTTGTAGTTGGATTTGGCGGGCTGCGGGGGGGGGGGCGGCGGCAGCGGGCGCCCCGGCCGGCCCCGTCCTGCACTGGTTCTGGCTCTGCAGGCGGGCCAGCGTGCTGTACTTGATGTACGAGGGGGTGGCGCCCGGCTGCTGGGACATGTCGGCCATGGGCGGAGGCGGCAGGGGGGGGGGAGGGCGGCGACGGGGAAGAGTCGTCGGAGGGGACGGGGCCGTCGGTGTAGCTGGTCCGGGAGCCCGGGGGCTGGGGGGAGAGGATCTGGACCGGGATGGGCCTACTGATGGGGTCCATCCTCATCATCTGGAGAAGATGAAAAGGAAATCAGGTCACACTAAAAAACCTTCGTCCCAAACAAGATGCAGGAGGTCGCACAGCAAACCACAGCACGCAGCGCACTGAACGTGTCCCAGGAGGGTCGCCGTGACAACGGACGCTATGTTTACTGCAGTTATGTGACTCCACGACGCGTTAAACAGGACATTCCATCACGCCGAGCGGTTAGAAGCAACCGACAGTGGAGCTGCAGCCATTTAGAAACAGTATATATTTGCAACTTTTATTGACTCAAGTCAATTCAAACGCGTCTCAACTGAAGAAAAGAAAAACAAAGAGCAAATACCCAAATTTAAAACTACATTTAAATGAGATTCATTCATCCATGAATATGCAGATCATCAGCTGAGGGGAAGATGTGAATAAATCCAGCGTTACGCGGCCTCTCTCTCCTTAAGCGGTCTCACAGCATCAGCTGACGCTAGGCCCCCCCCACCTCCCCCACTCCTCCCCCCGTCTTAAAAGGCTGCAGCCACAACCGCCAACACGCCTGTTTACGTCACTTCCTGTCTAACCTCCACGCCCTCCTCCTCCCGCACAAAGAGGAACCGGCATTCGTCTCTTCACCTTTGACCGCTGGCAGGGAAGCAGAGAGAAGGGGAGGGGGAGGGGGGGGGGACATGGGAAATGAAGTCCAGGCGTGAACAGGACAGTGACGGGACACGAGCACGTTCGTGTGTGTTCGCACCTCTCCTTGCGTTCCTCTCCTCCAGGCGTCGGAGAAGATGGAGCTGACGGCGCTCTGGGAGCGGGTGTGGCCCGATGACGTCATCTCCGACACGCCGCTGTCCGACTGGCTGGAGTGGTTGGACTGGGACTCTGTGGCGAGGACGCGCATGCAAACGTTGAGTTTTGTTTGATACATCCATGGATATCATGAATAAATAAAATAACCTGCGAAAACAAATATGTCAATAACGGAACGTCGGACGCACCTGGAAGGCTGGAGCTCGATCCGGACTTGATGGAGGAGGAAGAGAGGGAGGACCAGTCGTAGGCCGCCTCCGTCCTCCTCATGGCCTCCTGGAAGTTGATGTACAGCTGCTTCCCGTACTGAGAGGCGCACACACACACACACACGCAAAAAATTGTATTTTTAGGGTTGTCGTGTTTTTGTGAGGTGTGCTACAACAGGAAGTGCTTTTACTTTGGCGATTCGAATACTGTTGATCCACTGCTGGAGGGTCCTGACATCGTCACAGCAGAGGTACTTGATGTACTGGGACTTCTTCTGGATCTGAGGATGCTACGCACACGCACACACACACACACACACACACACACACACACACACACACACACAAAATCAGACCACTACAGTTTAAATGCATTAAACATAAAAACACGGTTCTCTGAAATAGGTGTTATTACTGTGCCAGACCACTAGGTGGCCCCAGGGGACTGCGGTGCCACAAACCAAACGAGTAATGACTTTATTGTGAACAGTGTATGTGTATGTGTGTGTGTGCAGGCGTGCGTGCGTGTGTGTACCTTCAGCACCATGCAGTAGTCGGTAGGAGCCTTGTACTTGCTCTTGTAGTCCTGTCCGTTGTAAACGTTCACGTGATCCAGCTGGAGGAAACACACCAGGTCTCTGGAGGCCTGCACAACCACAAACCCCATCAGGTTCACTCATGTGCTCCCGTCTGCACACGCACACACCCACACACGGACGGACACACACCCACACACGGACGGACACACACCTTGGCCTTTCCCTTGGGCACGTAGTAGATGCCAGACGCCCTCAGCAGGAAGTAACGCTTCTTCCACGACTTCTTGCCATCCTCCTTCAGCCACAACACCCCCTCCATCTCGGGGACGGACACGGAGCTGCCGCCGAAACACTCCTGACCCCCCCCCCCCCCACACACACGCACACACACACACAGACACACACACACACACAGAGAGGGACACAGCAGGTACTTGTTGATTGTTCCGTTTCACAGATTCTTAGCGGTGGGTCGTTCTCATCAGTCCCACATTCACAACATCATCATCATCTATTTCTGCACATGTTGGAGGGCTGCGACGGTTCCTCCCTCCATCAGCGTGAAGATGCGTTCGAGGAAGAGGAACCCACTGACCTCTAGCAGAGCCTCTTTGTTTCTCTCGGCCATCTCGCACGTCTCCTTCCGCCCCAGCAAATAGTTCTGCAGCAGGCGGCGTGTGGAGAGAAGCACCAGAGCCTCGGTTAGTTGTGGAAACCGAGCGAGGAGCGAGGAGCGAGCAGCGGGGAGGGGAGGGGAGGGGGGAGGGAAGCTCACCTGCGGGTTCTTGAACAGAGCGTACTTCTCGACGCGCTCGGTGAACATCAGGCGGTTCTGGCTGTCTCTGGTCCAGTTCTGCAGGTTCTCCACCAGGTTCTCGTGGTCCTCGAAGATCCGCTCTGCTCGGAGCCAATGAGACACCTCCGTTGCTTCAGTAAATGATTTTAACCGTTTTAAAGTGTGGGGTTAGGAACATTTCCCTGGTTCGACGAGAAGCACTAAAGAAGTAGTGCAACTTTTTATCGATAACGCAAAGATCAAACCATTTACACACATTTCTCTGAAACATTTACTTGATCAAAGCCTGATTTAGTTGATGATAATGGTTCTTTTCCTCTCGATTATTATAATTATTCTGCTGTTTTTTCCTGCAGGGAAGCAGTGAGAGGTCAAAGGGTCGCATTGGACAGGAAGCCAAAGGGCCCTCAGCAGGTGGTGCTGGTGTGTGAATGGATATGGACCCCCCACCGCCCCCCTCTTCAGCGGAGCAGAAGCCCTGAAGATGTAGGTTAGATCACACGCATCAGTGCACCGGACCTACATAATAACACGCGTGTGTCTGTGTGTGTTCATTGAATATGTGTGCTGATAGTTGCTGCTGGTCACCATGTTGCAGACAACAGCGATGATATCTCCTCCACCCCCCCCCCCCCCACACACACACACACACACACACACACACACACACACACACACACACGCACGCGCACACACACACGCGCACACACACGCACGCGCACACACACGCGCACACACGCACGCGCACACACACGCACGCGCACACCTGGATATGTGGAAACGGTTGTGGTAGTAATGAACTTAATCAGCCTGAAAAGGGCTTTGCTGTCTAAGCTGGTAAAGCTGTAAAACAAGCTGAGTGCTGCAGGTATCATTGCATTACTATGCATGCTAGTGTGTGTGTGTGTGTGTGCATGTGTGTGTGTGCATGTGCATGCTCACGCACCCATCTGCAGCTCGTTGATGGTTTCCACCAGTGACCAGTCCGGACTGTACCCACAGTGGGATTTCTCCAGCAAACTGTCCAAAACCTGCAGGACAGAATTAGAATTACACGACGGCGGCGCTACTGCCCCACTGAGGCTACTCGTGGTACTACAGCGTGCTACTACTCCCACTACGTCTTTAAACAGCGAACGCCGGCGGGAGTCGTACCTGTCTCACGGTCTGTCTCTCGTCCACCATCATCGTCTTGGAGCTCTCGTCCGACAGATGAACGCGAATCACCAGCTGCCGACAGAGCGGAGATACACGCGCTGGTTGACGTTATTCGTCGTTGACCCACTAACTGTGCTAAAAGCGTTGAATACGTGAAGCAGGGCCGCGTCTGCTTTTTCTGTCGTTGCCATGGCAGCGGGTGTGTTGAAGTGGTTTGGCTTGTAGAATAATTAGTAGTACACAGTATGGCGTCTCAGTGCAGCAGTGTACTACAGTCTGTTATTACATTGTTGTTTACTGACTGTTATTGTTGGTTATTAGTCGGTTACACAAACCTTTAAAAACGTCTTCATAGTTTTGGCCTCTGATATTTTATTCTTGACACGCGCTCCGTCTCAGAGTGTAATGAATCATGCTCCTTAATCTCCCTTGCGTGCGTGTGTGTGTGTGTCGGATTGGGACTTAACTTGCAGTGGTCATTATGCTGAGTGCGGTATGTGTGTGTGTGTGTGTGTGTGTGTGTTGACCTCAGCTGTTATTGACCAGAGCCTTCCATGTGGACCAACACTGACGTGACCCAGTTAGCAGAGTCCCCTGTACACATATTAGATGGACACACACACACACACACACACCACACCAGTTACCTTTTTGACCTGGGCCTCCTTGATCTTCTCCAGGGCGACTCGGATGTTGTCGGCCTTCAGCTTGGCAGCCTGTTCCTCCTGTACACACATGGACACACACACACACACACACACACACACACACACACACACACACACGTTGATGACAAACACACTTGTCGGTCAGTTCGAAACGACGACATTGACATCCTCGTTCCTGCAGCACTTGCAACCTGCATGGAGGACACACATGCAGCGAGCGCGCTCACCTGCTTCCTCCAGCAGGAATTCATTTTGGGTTTTTTTACTTTCAGGAGATTCCTCTCAAACAAACAAACAATTCTGCGTCCGTGTCTCCGGTCGGAACGACAATATCTGCTTTTTAAAAAAAAAAAATCCAGAAAAGTTTGGACCAAGTCCTCGGTCAGCTGGTTGTGCACACCGTTACCGTGGAAACGTACCACGCCCAGCGGTGAAGGAGGCGCTAAAATAAGACGTAAAAAATGAAAGCGGCGATTATTCTCCTCAAACAGCAGCAACACCTGCTGCTGCTCCTCTTCATCATCATCATCATCGCCGCCGCCATCGTCGTCGTCATCTACATATTACCGCGGCCGCAAGGGATGCGAGCGGATAATCCCTCTGATGCTACATGTTGGTGGATGGTCATCGTCTCTCTTAAGGATTATCCAAACACAGACACACGATGTCTCTCCTCGCTGGCACACAACAACGCACTAGGAACAAATAAAAAGTCCGGTCTCCTCGAGACGCTGCGGTTGAATTTCTGCACCGACGAGAAGAAGAGGCGAGTGCGGAGGAGCAGGACGGAGGGAGCAGGACGGAGGAGAGTCAGATGGAGCAGCAACGACTGGAGGACAAAGTGCTCCCCTCCCACCTGGTCCGCACGCGTCCTCCCCGGCCGAGCGAGATGGAGGGAATGAGAGGAGGAGCCAGGAAGAGGGAGGGAGGGAGGCACGGCGGGGGAGGGGGGGGCGTTCTTTTCTTTTTGCTGTGCTAACATACATGCAGAGCCACTGATCTCTTTATCTCACCCCGCCTGTCTCCCCCCCCCGCCTTGTTTTCATCGCACTTTCTTAGTTTGACATTTTTAGTAAGAGTTTGTAGTCTGGTTTGTAACACATGTTGTCGTCCATATTGTGGATGAGCGAAAGGGCAGAATGGAGTGAAGATGAAGGAGGAAGAGGAGATTATGGGCTCCTTATCTCCTTATTGCTGCCCCCCAAAACCCTCATGATCTCACTCACACACACACACACACACACACACACACACACACACACACACACACACACACACACACACACACACACACACACACACAGTCTGGGAGCGTAAGCTCATAAACAGCTCCGTAATGACGAGCCTATGTTTCGTTTGCTGGTTTAGCGTCTGAGGATTTACGTTAAAAGCAGCAGAAAACGAGTGAGAATTAAGTGAATAATAATTTGCATCTGCATGCAATAATTTGCATTGCAGATTATACATGAATCTGATTAATCTGATATCATTTACATAATGGTAAATCCTTGATAATCATAGATAATTAGATACAAATAAAAAAATCGATTGGATGTTTTGACTTTCCATCGTGACTATAAGAAACTACGCTCCGGTGTGTCACCAGGTTTCATGATACTTATGACTCAATCAATCATAAAATACCTCAGAAAAAGATCATCACTGCCATTCGATGTACGTGCGGCTCGTTGGAGCCAACTGACACGTTAATAACACGCGGAGAAAAAGTAGACAAGAAGATTACGTGTGGTTGCGTAACATGATCCTAAAAGAACAACTGTTGCGTAACGACTTATAAGCACATTCGAGCGCATCACAACGCGCGCGAGATGCTGCATCACGACGTCCATTAGCGCCGCGATGCTAACGGGACACCTCGAGTCCCGTTAGCATCTGAAGCAGCTGGCCGAGGCCCGTCAGCTATCATCATCATCACCACCTTCATCATCATGTTAGTGGCGATAATTCATTTGTTCAATTTAAGGGGCTTGATCGGTTCAAACAAATCCTTCCATCCCTTCAGTCGACCAATTACAACCTTTTATACACGAAAATCCTCAACATCATCCATTAAGCCCAAATCCGTCTCTACTGGCGTCGATGTGGAAAATTGCTGAGCGTCGCTAACGATGTTTTTCAGCAGTTAGCTTTTTTGCACGGCGGGGTTTTCCCTCACGGCCCCATTTAGCATCAACTGTTTCCCCGCCATGTCGCAGCCTCCCGTTGACCTACATTAAAGAGCCCCTAAAAATACTCACTACGGAGCACCACTGAAACACACACACACACACACACACACACACAAACAATTACAGCGCAGACATCCACACACTTACACACATCCGGGCTGTGGAGGTCCAGTGCATTAAAGCTGCACCCTAAACCCAATTGCCGCTGCAGGAATTAGACCCCCCCCACTCCCCCACACCCCATGTAATCTGCTCAGGAGCCCCTCAGATTAATCTGACCCCACGATGTAAAGCAGGTTATCTTTTGAGCGTTTTTTATCATTAAAGTCCAAATAACTGCAGGAAGGAAACGGAGAGACGCGTTGTGGCATCGAAGCTCCACAGCTGGATTTGAAGCCAGCTGCTCCGGAATAAGTGGACCTTTAAACGACGGAGCATTATTCTGATTGCACTTGATTGATTTGGACCGACTGGGGCCAAGACGGGTTTTTGTTAGTGAAGAGCAAATACTGTTCGATCCGCTCCAGGATTACATCATCACAGTGAGCCGTGAAAGGTCGCTGTGGAATCTGAAACCTTCTCATTCTCTCCCCACGTTGATAAAACAAGCACATTACTTGTGATTTTGTCTGCCATTACAAGAAGGGCAGAAGACAACGACTCCACACGTGACGGCCCGTTGCCAGCCAGCGGCTGTGTGTGTGTCTGTGTGTGTTTGTTTACCGCACGTGTTGGTATACTTGATTCTACAGGGAATCACCCTCCTCTCTGCCCCAAAGAAGATTATCCCTGCAGAACAGGCACATTCCTCCAACAGCCAATCCTTTGTCATCCAATCACATCGCTGATCCAATCAGAATAAAGCCTGCTTACTTACCCTCCATCTAATGCCCGCCCGCTGACACACACACACACGCACACACACACGCACACAGCTTGCAATCACGATGTCCAGAGCCATCAGTCCACCCAAGCACATCTGTGTACATTCTGGATTCCAGCCTCCCAGAGGATTAACTGAAACGTGCACATTTGATAAAAGCTAGAAAGTAAACGCTGCGCACGGAGACGGCGCGTTACACACCATCCACTAAATGCGACAAACCACCTGCTGGCAGGCAAACAGATTCCTGCGATCGCAATAATTCACAGGATTCCATCAGGCTGTAAAAAGAAGTTGCGCCTCCCTTTAAAAAAATGCAGTTCACGAAGTGCTTCGATTTTTATCGGAGGAAAATGTTTCTCCCGCATTGTTCCCCGCAGTCAGCAGGAGGCGCTGCCGCTCGCTACTCGCCTGCCGGCCTCAGTGTCACAAAACGCCAGCGAGCGAACACAACATCGCATTTGGGGTCACTCGCAGGACGCTCAGCGGCAGCACAGGACCTTCGTCCGCCTGCTGCCAGAGCGAGTCCCGGGTAACGGACACACGCACACACACACGCACACACACACACACAGAATCATGCCTTCCCTCGGCCCAAAGCAAACCAGCACGCTAAGGAAGAAGGAGGATACAGATGCACCGGTGACCATGGCGACGGTGAGAGTCACACGCAAGAATGTTTGGTTTCTCTTTGTCGTGGAGTTCGTTAGGTGACACTTTACATGTCAATGACAAAGTAAAAGGACATCGTTTAGACCAATTGGTTCAATTGTCCCAATTGTCCATCAGCTGGAAGCAGCATGATGTGATGTCTTTGATTGACACGTCGTAAACGCCGGTTTTGACTCGCTTTTTTCACACCTTTTTAGATGCGCTGATTTAATATCGTTGATATTGTCCTCTGTGAAGCTCGGGGACACATCGGCATCCTGCAGCCAAACCATGATCACATGACCCATGCGTATTTCACTAAGGGACACACACACACACACACACACACACACACACACACACACACACACACACACACACACACACACACACACACACACACACACACACACACACACACACCTCCTCTTTTTCAACACCACAGAGGAGGAACAAGCTCAGGAGGACGGTGGATAAAAGTGCATGCTGGGGCTTCATGCACCGGGATCCAAATGGGGGGCGGGAGGGAGGAGTGTGCAGCCATGCAGGAGGAGAGGAGAGTCACCTTGGTCAGCAGGTGGGAGGGTTTCCCCGCTATGTTTCTCAGAATCAGAGAGGTTTCCCTGTCCAGATAGGAGTGCTTTAAAGAGAGGGAGAGAGGGAGAGAGAGAGGGAGAGAGGGAGAGAGGTGAGCTGACTGCATGAGGCCGTTTAGCAGAAAGCCGTGAGCAGAAACAGAAAACCTGTGAAGAAGAGTCACTTCATGAACACGCTGCGCTGGTGGACGAGAAGATGTTAAAACACGCATAAAAAGTCCCATTTCCCCGAGGAGACGACCCGAGGTAGAAAATCCCCAACACAACCCCAGCTATATTATATATATATATATATATATTTGTCCACTGATGTGTGATAGAGGATGAAGGCGAGAGTCACACGTTTTACTCCTTCAAGGCCGCAGTGCAGCTCCAGATTGCTTCTCTGATCAGCTTCATAATCTGTTCCTTTATAGCAGACAAATCTTTGATAATCTTGATAATCTTCAATCTCTAGAAACCATTTATCGAAAGCATTATCTCTCTCTTCATAACCATAGATTAAAAATAATATTTAGGTCAAACACACACACACGCAGAGCTTTTCCGTGTGTGTGTGTGTGTGTGTGTGTGTGTGTGAGGGTGTGTGTGTGAGTGTGTGTGTGTGGATCCCCTCCAGGACATATCAACGAGGACAGAGAGCTTCTATATGACACACAGGAAAACTAAGAGTGTATATGTGTATCTTCCTGTGCAATACATTATTTTATGTTGTCATTTGAAATTATCTGTGTGATAGAAAATGGTACATATTTTTTCCTTTTGCAGGTCAAGATTTTGCTTCCAAGCTTCCAATCAAAGATGTTGAGAAGGTTAAAGGTTGGTAGAAATATGGCGCTGTGATCGTATTTTGCACACGATCAATATGCCTCTTCTTATCATCGGGTAGTCAGATCATTTTTGTTTCTAATATAATCCAATTATTCATGACATCGTCTTTTTGGATCAAGCGCTTGACCTACTCTGTGGTCATTTCGATGAGGACGATTCAGCAGAAGCGTTGCCCTGGTTACCTCGCCTCTCACCGGGCTGAACCTTCAGCACCTTCCTGAGCGCCACATCGTTTGTACGCAGGAGAGAGGGCAACCCCCCCCCCCCCCCCCCCCCCCCCCCCAGGAACGACCAATGACCTCGGTCCCACACAGCGCTGCTCTGACGACCAATAGGGATTCATGTTTCCCCTGTAGATGAGGAGACTTCAGTAGTCCCACTTCTGTTCCCACTAATGAGCTGGACTCATGGGAGCAGCAGCGCTCCCTCTTATCCGTCTATTTTTGTTTCCTTCCTTCTTCTCTTTTTATATTTTTTACTTTTTGTTTCTACATAACATATTTTTCAAACCATTTTTTGACCAAATAATTATTTTAATTATTTTTTAGCTTTAATTTCCAAGACATTTTGTTTGGGACGAAATGTATTTCAAGAAAACTTTATTGGATAATATTTTTAGAACACATTTTTTTGTGTTTTTTCCATAACTTCCATACATTTTTTTCCTTGACCGTTTTCAAAACATTTTTGACCCAATACGTCTTCACTTTTTTTTTTTTCAAGACCCAATATATTAAAACTTTTTTTCAACATATGTTCGCTCTTTTTTTCCAAAACATTTTTTGGAACCGATTTCCTCAAATCCTTCTCTTTTTAGTTTCCGCTCTCCTTCTCTTATTTATTCCTCTCTCGACAGTCTTTGCCTCCCCTTTGTTCGCTTCATCCTCTACGCTCGTTCGCTGACTCACTCTGTCCTCATTATTCTAATTCTATTCTTTCCCTCCTCAGATTTCGCCGCGGCGTTTGTGCCCTGGATGATTTAGGGCTGTAACCCAGTTTCCTTCTCACCTTTTGGCCAAATTGTTCACATCTGACTACGCGTGTAATTCAGGAAAGCACAAGAGCCGGATTTTCCTTTCACTGTCTTCTGGGACAAAAGAGAGTTAAAGAACAAAGGAAATAGCCTGAAGAGACAGGAAACCTTTAAAGAACCTGCACTCTTTAAAAAAAAAAAAAAAAAAAAAAAAAAGAAGCTGGAGGAAGGAGGCCTGTTCCTGATCAGCAGCGCTGAGAAACAACACGACTCAAAGAACTTGGGAAAGGGGGCCTCCAAGCATTAAAAAGTAAAGTTAAATCTTAAAGTCTTAATCGTATACGGCTTTGCTTTATTTTATGCCATCTGCGCTTGAACGCTTCCCTATAAGCCTTTCTTTATCGCTTAGTTAGATTTCTTCATAAACACTAAGCGTTAGAAGGGCCAGTTGTCAATGAGACCAAATCAGGTGATCGAGGCCAGTTAAGAGAATCAATGTGCGTTTTTTGTAGAAGCAGAACTGTAAAAGAAGTGATTGAGTGGGCGGGTTCTGGGGAGGTCCAGTATCTAGCCAACCACAGCAGCTGCTACGTCAGGTGACTGCGCTATGGGATGAATGCGCTCGAGATCGATCGAGGCGGGTTTCTGTTCTTTTCTGCATCATTTTCTTTAAAAGTAGAAATAAAAAAGAGAGCAGGAGGAGGAGAGGATCATGGGTTCTGTACCTCCATGTGGGCGTGACCCGGACCGGCTGCTGAGGCCGAGGGCGGACCCGCGGGCTGTTGACCCTCCGGCTCGTCGGAGCAGAGGACGCTGTCCAACGAGTCCATGGAGGAGGCGGAGTTAACGGAGGCCCCGGACGCCGAGGTGACGGAGGAGCGGGAGGAGTGAACGATTGAACGTGCCTACAGAGAGACGGATGAAATGGATTGTGGGTCAAGCATGAAAGCATGAAAAAGGAATCAGCGGCTATAAGAAAAGCCTCCTCGGCTCACCTCGTGCTCGCTGACCGTGCCGACGGATCCGGCGCGTCGGTGTTGGCGCTGAGACGAGCCGGGCCGCCGCATGGCGGCGGACGAATAGGAGGAGGCCGAGGTGAGGGAGTGTGAGGAGGTCTGACGAGCAGCTTCATCCATACTGAGAGACGCCTGGCGAAGGGGGACGGAGGGCGGGGAGGGGAGGGTTAAGTGGTCAGACGGACACAAAGCTGGGTTGCCACGGCAACCTTTTCGGGTAAATTGAACAAATGAGAGAAATAACGATAAAAAAATGGTCACAAGACTCCACGAAGCGAATCCACGCACCTTCTCCAGCTGGGCGGTGATGTCATCAAGACTGAAGTTGGAAGCCAGTGCGGCTCTCCCATGATGCCCGGCGGCAGCTCTGATGGTGCCAGCAGGCGACGCTCTGGCGCTGCTGCTGCTGCTGCTCGCCCCGCTGCTGCCCCCCCCACCGCTAACACTGCTACCGCCGCCGCCGCCTCCTGCTGCTGCTGCTGCAGCGGCGGCTTGCTGCTGCTGCTGCTGCTGCTGCCGGCTACTGCGGCCGGCTGGAGGCTTCTGACGGACCTGGAGTCGGAGAGAAGGACCGCGGTTAGACCCACCAGGAGAACAACCCCCGCCCCCCCAGGCTTGATTCCTCATATCCGCACGGACGCGTGAGCGCGCGCACCTTGCTGTCGGCCAGGCCCAGGCGAGCCATGCCGCCGGCGCTGTTGGGCTTGGCGTTGACGGTGCTGAGCTCCTGCTCGATGGAGCAGAGGTCCGCCATGAGAGCGTCCAGGTCTACGTTCTCGCCTTGATTCAGCGCCTCTGCAGACGGGGAGACAACTGCGTGTGAGACGAGGGAGGACCACGACGCGGCAGGAGAGGAAAACACTATCTAGTAAAAAGGTATCTGACCATTGATGTTGTAGATGGAGAACCGGTAGGAGAAGTTGGCCATGTTGCTGTCCTGCCGGAGGGGAGCTTTCCGCTGAGGCGGCTCCTCCGGGCGACCTTCATCCAGACTCTGAGCGGACGCACAGTTTGATAAACCTTTAACCCCAGTCCGAAAACCCGGGAGGAAGTTCGGTGCTACATGCGGATCAACGCCGGACCTTCCTTACTTTGTGTACCTGCGTGAGTTTGTCCAACTCTCCCAGCCAGGCGCCAAACATCTTATCCAGGTCCTGGTCCTCCTTGTCGCTGTCCTCCTCTTCCTCCTCCTCCTCCCCTTTGACTTCCACCTCCTCGTCCGACAGCTGGTCCATCTGAGGGGAGGAGAAAGGAGAAGAAAGGCCGAAGGGAAAGAGGTACTGGTTAGCCGCGCGGTCCCTCAGCTCCACCTGGTGGTCAACAGTCTGCACTACACCACACGCCATTCCTGACACTTCAATTGCACTTTTTCAGAGGGCCGCATGTTTCCTAAAGCTGGAAAGCTGTAAATAAAATAAATAATCAACTGTGATAATAAAAGCCTGTTGGTGAGTGTTGACAGCTGGACAGGAAGAAGCAGGAAATGACATGAGGGTTAAAGAGACCAGCTGTGGCCTGTAAATCAGACGAGGTGCATGTCGAAGCGCTCGACTTGGAATGTGGAACCTCCCGATGTTTAATTAGATTTTTTTTTAGAAGCAAGCAGCAAAGAGCCGTCAAGCGTTATCCACACATACAACCCTTTATGTGACTCTCTAAGTGTGATGAATCGATTACAGACAGTTAAGGATAATTCAATAGTTGGAGGTTCATTTCTGTGATCATTCATTCCTCTTTTAAAAGGTTTAAACTGAACATTTTCCCCTGACCGTTTTTCATCTTACATATTTCGCTGCCCAAACAAAGAAAAGAACATTTATATAACTAGAAAACACAAAGTGCTTTATTTAAAATTCCAGGAATCCGTTTGACTTCGACAGAAAGATTGTGAGGATTACGACCATAAACATGATTCATAAGAAAAGGATACAAAAAACATGACAAGTAAAATTCTGGGGAAAGGTTATTAGAGATTAAGACTGTGTGTGTGTGTGTGTGTGTGTTTATAAACCGTTTATGTAACTACACTGAGAACAAGTCGAAGAGTGTTGCTGTGATTAATGACGGCAATAGCGGTCCTTCACTAACTGACATGCGCACACACACACACACACACACACACACACACACACACACACACACACACACACACACACCTCCCGTGGCGGCTTGGAGACACACAGGAGCTTTTTCACTGTATCATGAAGATGAAGACGGTGTAACGTCGTCGTCACGGTAACGTTTGTTCCTTTTCTTTTAACACGTGTGATGGCTTTAAGGTGGATTAAATTTATCATTCATTTCAAACCGTCGCACAGAAACAGACGTGTTGTTAGCGTATGTTTACAGTCTATGTGCTAAGCTAAGCTAAGCTAAGCTAACTCTCTGTGGTTGTAACGTTTGGATGAGACAGCGAGGCCTCGTCTCAGGTTACAGGTTATTTGACCCAAGTGACACGACGGAACCCAACAAGCATTCGCACTTCGCACAGAAATACGCACAAAAATCAAGATATTCATGAGAGGCCGCAATGATGTCATCAATGATCCAATCAATGACCCTCCTCACTCAGGCGACCCCCCCGATGCTGGTGTGCTTCTCCTGCTGCTCCCCCCCTGAACCTCATCACCCTCGTCCCGTCGCCATACGACCGACACACACGAGATGAGAGAGCAGAACGACACACACACACACACACACACATACACAGGCTCAGGAGCGACGCTACAATTAGATCCCTGTGGTTAGCTGGGTCTGTCATTTAGACTGTGTGTGTGTGTGTGTGTGTGTGTGTGTGTGTGCGTCACAGCTGCGCTGTTGTACAACAATCTGCCGAAGGTTCGGTGTGTTTGTTTTTTTTTGTCCTGAAGGAGAAGAGTCACTTCCTGCGACGGATCTACCATCCTCTTACACAATGAAGTCCCGCCTTCATTGGTTCAACGGGAGCCAACCCGACATTTCATTCTGATAATTGATCGGATCAATAAGGGTCAGGAGGGAGACTCCCTGCGACAGGAGGCCCTCAATGGAAGCAAGGATCCTTTTCCGAGCGGGTTCCAAAGGCATTCTGGGAGTCGTGGGACAAACGGTTAAAACGTATCCTCGGTTTGACACGTGACGAGCTCCAGAGGCCGGTGTCACGCTTAAACGAGTAATCGTGTTAACTGGAGACTTTGGGCCGACCGCGCACGTGTGTGTGTGTGTGTGTGTGTTCAAAGTAAACAGTAATTAATTCCCTCCTCCTGTCCGTCACTCTGCGACCAGGCAATCATACTCCCATCCTACATTCCTACAAGAGGCCTTTTTCCTTCTTCCTCGACTATTATCGTTTTCTTTCCGTCCCACTTTCTCTCCTTCCTAACTCGCCCTCCTCCACGTCTCCTCCGGAGTGAGAACATAAACACAGAGGAGGAGAAAGAGAAGTAAACATTTGGAGAGGAGACAAGAAAAGGAAAGAGGAGGCTCCTCCAACATGGAGCATCTCGCTCCATCGGCACTGGGCAGATCCCAGTTTCCCACACGGAGCCTCAACTGGTCCTCTGCCACAACTCGACGACAACACAGAAAGGCTCCAATGCTCCCTCATTCAGCGCGGCGCGTTCCCACGGCTCTATATCAGGACCCACACACACACACACACACACACACACACACACACACGGGTATTTTTAGGGTTGTTGGGTTTTTGTGAGGGGAAAGCTATAAATCAGAAAAAAAAAAAGCAATGAGTGAATCCAGACAGCAAGTTGAGTGTGTGTCTGAATGTCAACACACACACACACACACACACACACACACGCTTGGGTCTGTAATTAGCCTGAGGATTCACACTGCGACATCAATTACATGTGTGTGTGTGTGTGAGGTCTAAAACGCTGCCAAGTCAGAGAGGGATTCTGCAGGAGAAATGTCTCATGCTCTGTGCTCCTCTCTGTCCCACAGGAGACACGTGGACGTGAGACACCCTGTGCTCCGCTCTGTCCCACAGGAGACACGTGGACATGAGACACCCTGTGAGACATGTTCATTCTGATGTCAGCGGATCACGAGCACATTTATGGCGGTTTCCTTTTTTCTGAAACACTGGCTGGACTCAAATACAGCGTGGAGTCCAGGAGCAGCAGCTGACCCAGATAATGTTCACCACACGTGACCTACTTACTAAATACTAACACACCTCAAGGAGGGAGGGGGGGCGGGGGGGAGGGGTTGTTCACCATGATGAATATGTTACACTGATGCCTGTTCACTGTCTGTCGTGATCGGCATGTTATCAGAGCCGATCAGGTGGGAGGATGTGGCCGCATGCTTTGCCCATCGTTCCCTCGGGGATCCGCAGACTGCAGCTTCAGGGCAACAACGTAACATTCCTCAACATCTTGTTTGGCACGAGGTCATCGGTCACTGCAGAAGGCCGGCATGAAAATGGGGTATTGTGCAGTTTTTCCATCACTTTTCATTCCAATACAGCAACGCTGAAAGGTCTCAAACGTTTAAAAAACGGAAGGGGTGGGGGAGAGGATGAGAGCTGGCCGATCCAGCAACAATGATATCACTTCCCACGAGGGATTACATCATTTCCTGCCTCATATCGACATCTGCCACCGACTCTCAATGCGAGGAAGGGAGATGGGAGGCGGGGCAAAGGGGGGGGGGGGGTGTCTCCTACAGGGTCCTGTAGGTCCCTTTGCATTCTGCACACACCTACGCTGACCTTCACTGCTTTATTAAATCCTCAATCCCCGGGTCTGTCAAACAAAAAGGGGCGGAGCCTCAAAGACGTTCACCCACGTCTCCCCGTTTAAGGTTCGTGTTCCTGCGATGCCACAGGGCAGCGGGACACTGTGCGAGACACACGCATGTTGATGAGAAAACGGATGCACAACGCAGGAGATGTGGTGCAAATTAAGCCCCATTGTGTTTGTATATCGGCCAGCAGATCCCTCGGGTACCCGGCTGCCGCTGTGTAACGTGAAACTGAGACGACAACACACACACACACACACACACACTTACTTGTGTTCCAGATTTAGGCAACAAATGAGCTCTATTTTTGGAACCAAAAGAAACAAACAAGAGCCAGCAGGAAGTTGATTTTACTGTAGCTGAATGGAGTCAACGTGAAGTTGGAGTTTCTCTCTGTGCCAATTTGCTACGGTTATTTGCTACGGTGACCAAAATGAGCGGTAGTGGCGGTGAAAATGCCTGAATGGACGAAGCTAACGTAGCGTATTAGCTTGGTTGCAGCGCTCGAGCTATCTCTGGTCTGCTGGAGCATAAACCACCTATTTTGGGAGGAAGAAGCCCTTCATTCCCAATTCTATCGCAACTGCACATTGATTCTTTTACCTTCATGTTTGCTACCAAACCGGCTCCTCCTCCTAATCAACGCGAGAGAACGAACCACTCCTTCAACCAGCAACCACACACTGTGTGTGTGTGTTCATATGTACACACATCACTTTGATACGGGCATCAGTACAGCTCAAGCAGTGCAGCTCTGTGTGTGCAGCTAAACACGACTGAATAATAACAGGGTGGCACCCTCACACACACACACAAAAAAAGCTCTAAAGTTTCAAAACCAACTAAGCTTTTTTTTAACACAGACACAAGAAATAGATAATATCATATTGCATTATTTCTACCACGTGGGAAAGGTGATTCCTGCGGTAAGCTGTTCTTGGTTTAAGGAGGCATCATGTCACGTTCCACTATTTAAAGACTGAACCCCTCAGAAAACAGTCTGCGCCGGCCACAGGTTTGTATTTCTGGCTGCGGGTAAACGTTGGAGCCTCTTTGCTCTTTGAGACTTTCAGTTTTCCACTGGAGCCCCGAAAGAACACAGAAGCCCCAAAGGGAGGCTTCGTCTTCCTTAAAGCCACGGCGACAACATTTACTTTGGAAACCTCGACGCAGCTTTCCACAATAAGCAATGTGCAGAACGCTTAAAAAAAAAAAAAAAAAAAAAGGAGCACGTTGCACTTTGGGAACACACGTGTGTTACGCGTTATGTCTGAACCAGATGTCGGTGAACATCTCTTCCAGACCCCAAAGCCCGGCGTCAGAGACATCCCGAGCCGAGCACTGGAACACGCTGGCCCCGACGGTGGTCTGGAACTCCCATTGACGTAGCGATCAGAACATTTGGAAAACCATTTCCAACTGCACTGCCAAAAAGCATGCAAACACTTAAATACATGAACGTTAAACATCCCCGTTCGTATCTACGGGCGTTAATCTGCTGCTTCGATGGGCCTCAACTGCAGAAACGACGCCCCGAGGCCACATTAAGAAGCTGGGTGTTTATTCACAGTCCCGACACAAGCGCAGGAGCGACTCGAAAGCACAAAAGAGGTCATGGCGGCGTTTACCTTTGGTCTGCTGACTCAGGTCTGAGTGGAGGACTTCACTCTCCCTGCAGAGACAGACACACACCGGCCGGATCGTTATTCATCACGCACAGGAATAAATAAAACTGCCTTTGTTCATGCTGATGGCTAAATATTTTTTTAAGGGAGGTACGTGTAGACATGTCATCTTCATACACACACATACAACACACACCTGTAGTGTCTACATTTGTCTCTCTCCCCATTTGTCCCCCCCCCCTCGTCTCTACCCCCTTCCCCTTCATCCGGTTTTTGCTGATTCCGCTCGAGTTGGTGACATTTCACCAAAACCCTCACAGCTCATTGTGTCAAGCCGGAGATGGAGGTAGTGTGTGTAAAAAATGGTGTGTGTGTGTGTG
This sequence comes from Apeltes quadracus, assembly GCA_021346845.1. Lineage (NCBI taxonomy): Eukaryota > Metazoa > Chordata > Actinopteri > Perciformes > Gasterosteidae > Apeltes > Apeltes quadracus. Next base: position 20,988 of record JAHWDR010000213.1, read on the forward strand.
TTTGTTTGGGAGGTGGTGCAGTGCGCATGTGTTACACGCATGTTTGCATGTCCTCCTTGCACAAAGACTCACATGATGGAACACTGACAACAACAACAACAACGACGATTGTTGCGACAAACACGCACTTTGCAGTTCCACGTTTTTATTATTACTTCCGACTGGGAATTCACGGGTTTCCCCTCGAGGAACCCTTTGAGACCAGAGACCCGTAACGACGCGTCTTCTTCACAGATGCTGGATCAGCTGCTATTCCGCAAAAAGCGTTTGTCCTGCTGGCGACATGCGACTTGACCCCCTTTTTCTGGAATTTCAAGAAGCGCCGCGTCATCCGAAATGGTTCCTCTTCCCCGCTGCATTGCGACACGTCGCAGAACTGTCCGTGTCACAACAGCTCGGGGTCGACCCTCCGCCCTCTGGGAATAACAAAGGGGGAGGGGGGCTGAATGTCTTTGTGGATTATTTCACATTCTCTCCATACTGAAAATATTATTTCCCGCCTAAATGTCGGCGATCTGGAGTTATCCATCTTCTTTTAGGGCTTTGTAGCGGCTCACGTGGACGCTTAAAAAAAATGAAAGAAGGTAATTACAAAAACGACATGGCCTGCCAAAACAGCCTTTACGAACTCAGATTTAAGAACAATAGCTTTACCGCTCGAGAGTCGAGGTTTCTGCTCCGAGAATGGAGAGTGTAAGATCAGAAGCAGGCGAACAAGGAAACACTTTGTGGTTACAACAAAGACCACGCTGCGACATTTGTGACGCGTTGCCTCATTTGAACCCCCAAAAGCTCTGCGTCTCTCGGTGGCATCGTCTGGTTTGCATCGCTCAGCGCAGCTACGAAACCTCTACGAAGAGAAATGTGTGTGTGTGTGTGTGTGTGTGTGTGGGCTTGTATTGTTGCTGTTCTGAGGACCAAATGATAATCACTAACAGACACTTCAAGGACTTTGTCGATATTCAACGTCGAGGCTTGAGTATGGCTTCTATAATTTCCTGGTAAGCTGCACAATCAATCAATTATCCACGCTGCGGGCACCCGGCTAGCTAGCTAGCTAGCTAGCGCGCTAATTCTGCGATAGCTTTATGAATTTAAGAGTTCATAGTTTACAAGCAGGCGTCTGCTATCGGTTAGCATTAGAGCTAGCTTGGCCCGAAAGGGTATCATATTTAGAGCTCCCCTACTTAAATAAACATAAATAAATAAATAACAACGTTTCAGCTGAACAGGGAATCAAAGAGACAATGTCATGCTAGTCTGCCTGGTAACCAGCTAACATGTTGATGGCCGCACCCACAGACACACACAACACCCCCCCCCCCCCCCCCCCACTCGGGTTAAATCTGCAGCCGGCTGGTTTTATTGAAATGGGGCACGAGCTGCCAGCACTGGAGGGCAGAAGGCGTCAGGTTCAGTGTTGCTGCTGTAAATCAAAGCCTTTTGAACATCACTGCTACATCACGGCGTTTCAGCTCAACATTCTGTAATTGCCGGGTGTGAAACATCCCGAGAACAAAACAACCGAAATGTTTTATAACTCGAGACTTGTGCGGGCATAACACCTCGTGGTTACAGAATGACCAGCGGGCTCAGACGTTTCCTCGCGTTTACCATTTGGACACACAAAGCGCGGCCATGAATAGATGGGCACGCACACGCACGAACACACGCACACACACTCCTAACACTGCTGCAGTGGAGTCGGTCGCACTGCAGAACTGCCAGGAAAAACTCCCAGCACTATTTTGATTCAAACACACACACACAAAATACAAGGTCACTGAGCTACTGGACTACTATTGAGGGGAGGAAGAGACTGACGAGGTCAAGACAAGGACCACGTTGGATTGGATTCAGAGATTTACTACTCAAAAGCTAAAACACGTGATTTTTAGCTCCACGTTTCAGGAAAGGCGGGTTGAGTTTTTCCTCAAAACGGCAAACAGTGACGCGCGGATTAAATGCAACACACGCGGGATGGAGGAGTGAGAGTTTCCACCTCGGTGTCCCCAGGTTGAAACGGGCCGCGCCAGAAACAACGTCTGCAAACCTCCACGACACCGAGGGAGCGACGGCCAAAGAGGAGACGGGGAAAAACGGGGGAGAAGGCGACGCCCGCTCCGCTCTGCTCCGCGCCGAGTCGCCCGGCCGATCGCGTTGAACCGCAGCGACGGGAGTCTGACTCGGCTCAGGAGAACCACCGGACCTGCTCCTGCGCCGACAAGGCCCGGCATGAACAACCGCATGCAGGCCGATTTCACAACACGCGCGGTCGGCTTAATGCGCATTCCTAATAGACCCGGATTTGTTTCTTTAACAAAAGTTGAAGATTTTTTTTGGGGCGGACACCTAAACAGCAATTACTGAAGCTGGGCCGGCTTATCCCACCTTCTCTTTCCAGCCACACATTTTTTCCAGAACCGGCGAGCCCCCCTCTCCCTCGCCCCCCCTCTTGATCCTTGCGCAGACATTGCATGGTATCATTCGGCCCCCGACTCCATGACGATCGTCGGCGTCAGCGCGCTACTGGAGAGCTGCGGTATAGGGTGGGCGGCGGCGGCGGCGGGGGAGGGCGCTGGACGGAAGAGCCGGCACAGACACGCAGTAGCCGAGCTGTGAGATCAACACAAATCCAAAAGGCACACAGACACACACACGGGCCTCTCGCTCTCAGTCGGAGCGATGGAAAAACAGAAAAGGCGCACACACACACACACACAACTTGTTGTGTAAACTGTTACTTCAGACCGACAAACGCACTCTCGCTGTGTTTAGCCCTCTCACACACACTTTATAACGACTTCATAATGTCCTTGAAGCATCACACCGTGTGATTAGAGGTGCTTCTTCATCGTTAATTGTTTAAAGAAACAGTCAGAACGCCGGTCCTGTTCCTGTACACCGAGAGTAAGCTGTTAAGAAATAAAACATCGGGGGGGGGTTAGGGTTAAGGAAATAAAAAACACAGAAAAAAATAAAACTAGATAGAAATTGCCAAAGAAGGAGGGCTGTGCAGAGAGCGGCCAGAATGGCTGCACATCTGTCTGGAATTAAGGAGAGACAGACACAAACAGGCGAAGAGATGAACAAAGACAAAGTGAAAACAAGGCTGAGGGTTCAGAGGCGGCGTTTCTCTCTGTAGCTTCATCTCCAGGTTCTCCCGGTGGGCTGAAGAGGACGAGACGAGGTCGTCCGTCATTACCGCTGAATGTGTCCGTGTCTCACCCCCAAAAAGAGCCACTCGGTGTCTCTCAGTTGTCCCATAATTCCCCTTTTCTTTCTTTTCTGTCTTACGACGCCCCCCCCTCACTTCGAGACCAACATCAGCTCCTTAAACTGGATGGCTGACCTCTGACCCCTGAGGGACTTTCTTTAAAATGCAACGAATGTGAAGAGAGCACTGAAGCAGCCTCTCTGCTCACTGAGGGGAGAAGCAGGAAGACGCAGCACGGTTACCTCATCTGGACCCTCCGTAAACACACCGTGTGTGTGTGTGTGTGTGTGTGTGTGTGTGTGTGTGTGTGTGTGTGTGTGTGTGTGTGTGTGTGTGTGTGTGGGAGTAACGCACACACACAGAGCTGAGTCATTGCGTTCCGTTTGGCAGTCGCTGGTTTTTAACAACAAACAGCAGAAAAAAAACATCCATTGTCACGAGTACGTGCGCACACACTGGGCCTTAAAGTGAGATTTGAGGAGATACGAGATGCAAAATATGCAGCCACACACACGCCTCTTAATCGCCACCTGGTCAAAATGAATTGTGGCTGATGAAATCTGGTCACACCACACATTGCATCATCGGCCTTCTTCGTTGTTATTGGACTTCCTCTGAATCCTTTCAAAACGGCGTTGCCGCGGCAAATTGCACTTCTCTGGCGAGATGGAGGACGCTCGTTCAACCGCCACCGAAACACCGGCTTCGTGCTAGCGGACACGCCGACCGCCAGTGGACCACTTCAGGCGGCCATTTTGAAAGTGAACGCTCCCCCGGGCGGGTGTTCGACATAGTG
>JAHWDR010000214.1:0-25000 GCA_021346845.1 Apeltes quadracus
CCCCGCTGTGGTAACACCACCTCGTTAGGACGGAGTTAATGAGAAAACTATCTGTGCCCAGAGGATGAGTGTGTGTGTGTGTGTGTGTGTGTGTGTGTGTGTGTTGGAGCTCATCGCTCTCTGACCGACATCCAAACATCCTGAGAATATCTGAGCTCTAATATTAGAGCCATGTTCTTCCTGTCTGAGGCCTGCAAGCGCTTCCTGTTTGATCCTGCTGTCCTTCAACACACACACACACACACGCACACGCACACGCACACACGCCGGGACTGGGGCGAATGTTCGGTCGCAGGATGAGCGAGGGCATCGCCGAGCGGCTCAACTTCCTGTGTGAGGCGGCGGGACGCGCGAGGAGGCGAAGGTCTCAGGGGTCACGGCGGGGAGACAATGAACGGAGCAAATATTCACGTGACCCCGAGACAATCGCAGGTGACCGGAGAAGCTTTGAGGAAATGAAACGCATGCAGACGATTTCCTGCAGAAGAGGGACGAAATCTTGGAGCGGTTGAGATCCTCTTCGTCGTCTTTACGTCTTCGTCACGCGACACGTTTACAAACATCTCCAGCGGGATTTGGTGAAAAGGAAGGTCAAAGGTCGTTTCTTGTACAAATATTCCCTCGTTTTTCGATGAAACACTGAGGCTTTTGTTCACTGAATAAAAAAAGAAATATCACCGAACTTTGACCTCCTGATTAAAAGGGAAACAGCGGCAACTGGGAGGCGACTTTGGTTTACTTTTGCTTTAGTAGATGATTCACAGGGCTGAAGTGGAGCAAAGGTCACACAGTCAAGCAGCAGACACATCTGAGGCCGACTTCCGCTCACTTTTATGTCCATTCATGTTTTTAAACTTCCCTTGAGATAATTTCACGGCAGAGTGGGTTTTCCTCCGGCTTCATTGGCCAGGAGCCGCTGAATCAGGTGTCACATGACGCGGCTACAAAACGGCAGTAATGTTCTGCGTCGGCCTTCCAGCGAGATCCTTTTGCACAAGGAGTGTCTCTAACAAACCAAGTTTTAGTATTAAAGCCGCCGTCGAGGCCGAGGTCACCGAACGACCTCCGGGTTTGTTGCAAACCAAAAAGTAGAACCAGCTTCAGCGGCGTCGCAACAGACGCCGGAGGTCAGAGGTCACAGCAAACGGGCAGCAGATGAACAGAGTATTTTCTGCAGCTCGGACCATCCGAGCAGACCTGTCGGTAATCTGCACGCAGGAACACGACGCGTCCCCTTTCAGTCTTCCCCCCCAACGAACCAAACGCACCATTCATGGAAATCAACGCCGCCGTGGTGCGTTCAGGGTTGTGACGCCGCAGTGGGGAATTTCACCCCGGCGCGCCGCCTCACCCGCCTGACCACACAAAGACATTCCTGCGAGGTCGCACAGCCAAACAAACAACAACAGGGCAGTCGGCGGCCATGTTGGAGGCGAAATAAAGATTTCAGTTGCAATACCTGCTGTGGTGGTTAGTACGTCTATATACACACACACACACGTTTTTTGTTTGTCACATTTTGTCTCATGATAAAATGAATTAATTAAATTACATACTTTGTATCTTGTAGTCTTGTTTTATCAATTATGGAAAAGGATAATTAGGGGGAAAAAGAGGGAATATTAAGAGATTTTTAGCGTCTACGCTTTTTTTTTAAAGTTACATTTCATTTACCAATACAGAAAAAAAAAAAAAAAAAAAAAAAAAAAAAACAGACACCAACATTCCCAACATTCCACCATCTGGTCCTCTGGCAGGAAGTGAGCTCCATGCGCTGTGTGTGTGTGTGTGTGTGTGTGTGTGTGTGTGTGTGTGTGTGTGTGTGTCACCCTCCGTGGGGATCCTGACTGGTTCTAATTATTGAGCGGCTGAGTGAGCCCGGTGCTTTAACAGATCAATAAGCTCCATTTATAAACACTCAGCAGCACGCGTGTGATAACCTTCCATTCGCTTCCTGCTTACCGCAAATTAAAAGCGACCCAGTAGACGGCCATTAACTCGGCACTTTGGATCAGATTTAAATCTCATTAGCTTCATCCGTCCATCCAAGTGTTTGGTTTCAATTAATTTCACGGAAATTAACTGCAACGGGTGATTATTGATCACCCGTTTTCCAAAAAACGCTGAACCATTCCTTTGACTCGCTGCTGTACAGTCAGTGCAATCTGTTTGTTAATCGATGGCCGGAGCTCTACTTTCTGCACCAACACAAACGGCTCCGTCGTTCGTTAGCGGGCGTTCGTGCCGAGGATCAATGGTTCTCCGGCGAGACGAGAGCCTCCGGGGGCCTTTTGCTCCTTCTGCAGAAGAAATGACCAGAAACGCGTCAGGAGGGTCCCAAACCAACATCCCGCTACTCCTTACTTAAATTACCCAGATCTCCATCAAGATGGGCACGACAGAGACCAGCTGGAGCTTTTAACTGCGGCGTCTTAATATCTTTAAAAACTAAAAGCCGATCGACTCCTTCTAATATTGTATTTGTGACATGAAGAAATTTGTGTTCTTTTCCACAAAATGAACACGCAGGAGAAAGAGAGCAGGTACTGCTGCACTTTTATTTGTCAAAGAGTCTATACACTAAAAACACACACACACACACACACACACACACCAAGAAACCCACCCACACTGAACAAACACGCACTCCTTCCGCCTTCACTGTAAGTAGATAGGACTGTGTTTCCATGGCGACATGCGGTTTCGTGTATCCTGGGATATCGTATGGAGGCGGTAACACGCACGCACACACACACACACACACACACACACACACACACACACACACACACACGTGCCGAGAGGTCTCAGCATCAGTTTGCAGAGGTTTGAATGAAACTTACAATCCAAAACATTCTCTGTGCATCCAGAGACACGAAGGCGTTACAACAAACTACTACTGCAAATATTATTAATAACTACAACTGCAAATACCACTCAAACCACTGCGGATTTTCTTTTTACTGCCACTTTTACTACAGAAGGAAACTAGCAGCCGTCCGACTTGAGGTTATTACTTCCCTCTGTGGTTTAGTGATGTGGTATTCAGCTCTTCAACAGCAGAAACAAAGACGCTGCGTGTAGTCAAAGGAAGGAAGGAAGGACACACACACACACACACACACACACACACACACACACACACACACACACACACACACACACACACACACACACACACACACACACACACACACACACACACACACACACACACACACACACCTCATTCAATGTCATCCCCACACACCCCCCCTCCGGTCTGCTGGACCGACAGGAAGAGGAAGAAAGGCACCAACCGGACATTCAGACTCTTTAACAAACACTTCTGCATCCCGTCGGCTTTTTTTTTTTTTTTTTTTTTTGAAGGATCCGGCGTGATGCTGACATACAGAAACGCGCCGCGCCGCGCCGCGCCACGCCACGCCACGCCAGCGGCCCCCCCGTTTACGCGCTTTTGTTTGTGCAGCGACGTCAACGTGCACTTCCTCTTCATTTAGACGGCGAACCGCGTTTTACCTTCGGCGGCCACCGCGGACCACCGTCACTACGGACGAGGCACTTTAACGAGGTTAGTACCCCGTCAGCAGCCATTAAGAAACACAAGCTCCGCCCCCTACCTTTAAAAAGCACACGCACACACACACGCAGCACTCTTCTGCATATTTAACACGGGCTTGAATTATTTAGTGTAGAGGGACACTACGGAAGCAGTCAGACATCAGGGGAAAACAGCAGGCGGACAGAGTGATAGAGTTACAGTAAAACACACACACACACACCTAAAGCAGAAATAACAATATCATACATCATTAAAAGCGCCACCTTGTTGAGGAGAGGATATCGACACAGTCCAATTAAAGACCTACGTCAGCGGTTTGCACATGAAGAGACACTTGGGACTCTTCAAGTTCTCCTCTGTGTCCTTTCAAAATAAAGTCCCCTCTCTTGACAGGAAGCCCGGTGCAGCGCCGCACAGGCGGGCTCAGCGGCGGCGGTTAGCCGGTGCGTAAATTCAAGCCGACACGTTTGAGTCAAGTTAAATCCCGTGTTGCTGTTGCGCGAGTCGTGAGCTGAATCTCGTTATTGTCACTACGAGTCTTCGATCGTCTTCTGTTGTGTTGGTCAGTGATCAAACGGCATCGTGTGCGACGCCACCTCCTTCTCCTCCCTTAAAAACCACATCTGGATCTCCTGTGGGTACCGAGTGCGAAAGCGGAGGCCAGATGTGCGAGACTCGTCCGTGAGCCTCTTCGGCGCTCGTCGACTCCCGGTTACCAACGACAGGTGTGTTCCTGCGGAGTGACGAAGAGTTACAGGCGAGCGCCACGTCGCACAAACCCCTGACAACACAACTGCGTCCACGGGGGGAGGAAGTTCCCCGTTGTCTGCGTTTCGCTGCGTGTTGTGAGAAGGTTCATTGTTCTACGCGTTCAAACGGACCCTGCGACCTCATGAAGCCACGGAGGCCCCCAACCCCCTGCTGAGCGAGCGCGCACACACACACACACACACACACACACACACACACACACACACACACACAGCAAAAAGAACGGAAGTAGACTTCAACTAATGCGTGTGATCAAGTGATCCAGTTTGCTCGCATCCAGATGTGCAAACACACACACACACACACTTCCCAGGTGTGAACAGAGGCGTCGTCTACAAACTGCTTTACGTTTGCGGATCGCCATGCAGGGATTTGGTCCCGCCCCAATTTAAGTGCTCGAGCGGGTCGCCGCTGCGCCTACCTGCCAGGGCCTTGATGCGCGAGCGCTCGAAGAGGCGGGCCGAGCTGTTCTCGTTGTCCCAGTCGTCGGCGTCCCACCGGTTGTTGACGCCCTCGGTGGTGTACTGCTGCTGGATCTCCATGTGGTCCAACTCCGCCGCTACGGACGTCATCTTGACCTCTCCGCGACTCCGCCGCCGGCGCCGCTGCCACCTCAGAGTCCTTCCCGGCTGCCGCCTGTTGCCGTTAGCGACGGGACCCTCTCACACACACGCACACACACACACACTCTCTCTACCTGACAGGCTGTGGCGGGCCTGGGAAGATGGTTGGAAACCTGCAGATTAAAAGCAGACAAAGTAGGCGGGTTACTGGAAGCCAGTTTGAGTCTCACATGATTCACACATTTTAATACAAATATTATATTGTGTTGACAACGTGAGGCAAGTGAAACTCTTGAAACACGAAAGGTCCGGAAAGGATTCAAATGCCATGTGACCGCCACTCTGCTCTGTGATTGGAAGCAGCCTCTTGCTGTTAAATCTGAAAACTGAGAGAATGGCGCCTCCCACTGCGCACAAGCAGTTACTGCAACATCTCTCACACACAGACACACACACACAAATTCTCATTCCCTAGATCCTTCATGAAGATGATTGATTAAAATCAATATTGCACAGTAAATTAAATGAGTAATTAAATGAGAAGCCGGCGTATAATTACACTGTATTACGAAATGATGAAGTCACGGTGGGACGCGACGCATCAACTGTTCTGGAAGCAGCAGTCAGAAGGCCTTTCTGGCGCAGTGCAGGACGGAGACAGGGAGGGCGTGCAAGACAAATGATTCTAAATCTAAAATGTTTTTATAACTGAAAATAACTTTTATGGATGGAACCTTAATTCATGCGGTTTGAATTGATTACAGACGTCACAAAAAGTGGATTATCTGCAAACAGATGATCACTCCAAACTATTCCTCACGTTGAAAACCGATTTTCAGACAGAATGAAAGACTAAACCAGCGTCCACAGCACAATATTCACTAGACGAACATGAAATAAAACAAATCCCCGCCGTCCCCAAAAAGTGTGACGCACTTTTCACCGACTGCGTCTCAAAGTGCGGACGGAGCAGCGAGTCAGCAAACTGACCCCCCCCCGTCCCCGTCCCCAATGGTTCTGCATCAGTTTAGGGTGTGCTCTCAGGCCCCGCCCACTGACGCTTCACTCCACCAATGAGACCATTTCTGCGTGGGAGGAGGAGGAGGGGCTGCAGAGGTACACACTGATAACACAAACCACCAGTCAGGCTGGAGCTGCTTGTGTTGCTAAGCTAAAAATACAACCGCACTGGGACCCTGAGAGAGTGTGTGTGTGTGTGTGTGTGTGTGTGTGTGTGTGTGTGTGTGTGTTGAGAAGCAAACACAATGTGCGCTCATGCAGAAGCAGTAGCGCACACACGCAGTTTTTAGAAGGCGTTTCGTGTCAGAGAGGATTCGGTATTCGTTTTCCTCGAATCATTTTTAAATGGGAACTCTTCAAACAGCTTGTTGATTTCCCGGATGGAAAGGATTTAATGCTGCACATAAAAAACACTCCGGATAGTCTGCAAGTTTTTATTGAGGAATAGAAATCTCAATATTTCATGACCCCCCCTCAGTCGAATCCTAAAGATGAACATTTTTCACAATCAGGGAAAACATGCTTTATGTAAACACTCGTCCTTCCTCTTTAGGAAGCAGGAACTCCAGAACCTGAACAGTAAAACTCCGTATTCAGCCGTCTACAGATGTCTCGGTGACTTGTGGCCGTGCAGATGGACGGAGACGAGGGGATGTGATAGGAGGAGAGGGAGGGAGGGAGGGGAGCACATGACTGGCTGCTGTGTCTGTGTGTGATGAAGCCAGAAGAACTGCGGGGGAGTATTTATAGCGAGGATGGAGAGATTAAGTCAGGAGAGACGCCGGTTGAAAACGGGAAGGATGGAAATAAAGAGAAGAGGGAGACGACAAGATGATGGATGGAGACATTAGAGCCACTTAAAACTTCAGAAATGTTTTCTTTGAAAAGGAATATGGTTTACTTTTTAGGCCGTTAGATTGCGTGTCATCTAATCCAAGTCCCCTTAATAAAATGTGAAGACTAAACGGCGTTTTTAAAATGGAAAGAACCGTTAGGTGCAGCTGTTAAATATTTGATTCTTCTGCCGCGATCCTCACACGGCCGACGCGCGAGCATCCTCTCACCCGCGCACAGAGCTTTTCTCCCCCCCACCTGTCCTCCACCACAGCTTCCTCCACCACAGCTCGCCCGTATTAAAGCTCCCTCCGTCCTGCTGATAAGTGCCGTCTCTGCTCGTGTGGGTCCGGCGGTCGTCAAGACGATAAAGTAAAGCGCTCCATCGGCCTTTCGGTTTTTTTTTTTTAACTCAATGAATAATTTCAGTCACTTTTACTGCCCCGTCCCCCGGTCCCCCTAGTCACTGTTGCTATGCCTGATAAAGCACCACACTCACAATGCAGTTGCTCATTTATAACACTTCCACAAATGCAGCTTCCAGACAAATGACTACGTCACTCACTGCCCCTTAAATCATCCGCTGACGCTCGTTAACGCAGGAACGCTGCAACTGCTGCTTTAAGAGCCTTTAACGGGCTCTTAAAGCAGCCTGAGAGCTGCAGACGTGACATCGTGCTACTGTAAAGCTAAAGGGGGACATGAAAAGGAAGGAGCAGTGTTTTTATAGAGAGAGCAGTGATGAGTGTTATTCATGGATTCATATTCAGTGGTTCACGACCAACGGAAGCGAAGCGCGACGCATAAACTCCTCCCCCCGTAGACATTTTATTGTTATCTGTGGTTAATTGGGGTTCAGCGTTTCCCTTCGAGTTCACAAAGAAAAAGACTGACATTATCCAGTCAAAACCACACGTCGCCATGGTTACCGCTGTCCCCGGCTCGCATTGTGCGGGCGCCCGCCCTCCACGGCGCCGACGGCGCCACAAAGACGCTCGGCTGGAGGAGGCCGAGCTGAATGACGACAGTTCGGAGGGAAAAAGGTGAGAAGACGACGTGCGTCTTCGACGTGCGTCTCCGACATGCAGACGAGCCGTCTCAGCAGGTCCAAAGCGAGACGCATTCAGCCCGACGCCTTTGGGTAATACTGCAGGAAAACATCATGCAGAAAATACCAAACAACTGTTAAAAACGAGTGAAACAAGTGTATTAAAATGATCAGAAACCCTTCAGAAAGGATTAAAGAAGCACTAGAAGACCTGGGAAAAGTAATCATGTTCTTTTCTGCACTAGAAGTATGAATAGACTCAAAACTTTTACTGCATTGAAAGTGAATGTAAGCGAGTTTAGTTTTGTAGCCTTTTGTTTTGGGGAGTTTCAAGCTTAGAAATAGAGAAGATGAAATCCTTGTTTGAGCTTCTTTACGCCGAATGCAGTAACGGAACGAGGGACTTTGGTTCAGATGCGTCTGCAGGTTGTAAGACGGCGCGTCTCATTTTTGGGTCACTACTCTTTCGGGTGGATGCAGGCTGGAAATCACCACGACCGTCCAACCAAAAAGGAGTTACCGGTCAGCACACATGACCTCGTGTTTAAAACGGACCACGAATAAAAGCAAACGACGCGGTGAGATGAATCCCGATGAGACGGGGGGGGGCGAGATGTTCCGCGCAGATGGAGAGACAGACGGATTCCACCCCGAGTGCGTCTTCAGCCCTATTTTTAGGAGGTCTTGACAAATATTTCAATTCAAGCATCAATTGTTCACCATGGCAACCTGAAACCCTGCCGAGTCCCGAGCAGCAGCCGAGCTTCCCACGCGGGGACGCGCCGCCTTCGCAGTGCGGCTGCGGAGCCAGAGCTGCATCCGTCAGAAACACACGCAGCAACACGCAACACAAAAAGAATACATCTGAAGTGCTTCCGAAATGTCACATGTTCAGCGTTACAGAACACTCTGAGGCCCGTGACCTTCGTCGCCCGCGCTGCGCACTCAGGACGACGCTGTGAGCCGAAAATAAAAGTACAGCTCAACTCACCAACTGGCTCATCTGCCGCAGTGACATCACACGTTGACCTTCTGCGTTACACACAGTCGCCTCAGCCTTCACTTAAGTGTTCTCCAATTCAAAAACACACACATGGGCGGAGACGCATGTAGGGCCACGTGAGAGTGTGTGTGTGTGTGTGTTTTGGGCGAGGGAGTCATCCATCACGGCCTCCTCTCCGCGGCGCTATGTAGGCCACACGGACGCATGTAGGGCAGCGGCGGTTATCTGACCCGACGCCAGCAAAACCCAAACGCTCGTCATCAAGCTCGCCAACAGACCAACGCCGCCGAGGCCTCGAACACGGGCTCGGAGGCACGTCGGCAGAAACGCGGCCAACATCAGTCGAGAATCCAAAAACGTGAGCTCCGGCGTCGTCTCCTTTGGTTCGTCGCATCCCGGCGTGTATCAAGAGTGACCGTTAATATAAAATAACCCCCTCCGGCGGCTCTGCCAGCGGTACACGGTCTGCCTCGCTGCGCCGCTTAATCAGGTTATCCGAGAAGGTTAACTGCGGTTGCCATGGCTACACAGATAAATCAATGTGCCAACGGACCGGACGCACACAAAGCCCTGCAAACTGTCCAACCTCCTTTAAATTAAAAAAAAAAAAAAAAAAGGCTGATGGTGTGAAAGGAGAGCTGCAGATTGGCAGCAGACGGAGGGATGGATTCACACAGTCGCGCTGGCGACTAAGCCTTGACACGCGAGGAAAGCCCCCCAAACACCTCCCCCCCCCCCCTCCCGGGGAGCACGAATCAATCAGTCAGCGTTCAGTCAACACAAAACGCACACGTCTGTACCAAGGATCCGATCCGTTGACCTTCACAATAAGAGCTTCTGTTCGAGGGTGAAGGTGGTTTTACAGACCTGGATGCGAAGTTGAAGCTTTGAACAGTTGTTTTTATGCCCTGTCGCCATGGTAATCAACTTCCAAATCAGTATCTAAATGCATTGAGGAATACTCAAATTCACCACAAAATAAAAGTCCCACGTTTCTTAGTATGCATCAATTATGAATCAGTAGGATTATTTCCTCTTTCGTCCCGTGTGCCGGCAGAAGCTACAGCTATTGATCGGTTGGTCACATTGAAGATTTTTTGGGGTTTTCTACGGCTTCGCTCATCGATTAATGCACATTTAGAAGCCCCTTTTTGTTTCAGATTCAATCTTGTAATCAGACAACCAGTAACGATGAGTTTGACTTCCCAAAGAACAACAACTAGCACTTTGGGAATGGTTTCCAGTTTGTGTGGTTTCCATGGATCAGATTAATCCCCCTCTGACCCCGCTGTTCATTACAAATGAGGTAGAGTTGCTATCTGATCAGGGATCAGTCTGCCCAGTACTTGAAGCGAGATGAGCTGAAGCCATTCAGGCCGCTTCCGGGGGCCTCTGCGCCCCCTGTGAGAGAACACACACACACACACACACACACACACACACACACACACACACACACACACACACACACACACACACACACACACACACACACACACACACACACACACACAAAGGAGCGAGGAAATGAAAGGCTGAAAGCAGAGGAATGTGTCAGCAGTCGGATGGGATGAGATCACACTCCCCCAGTCGACGGAGGGAAAAAGAGGGCGAGTGATCACATCTGTGAACGTTACAGAGAGAAAGACAAAAAAAGACAAGAGGACGGATCCGAGACGGTTTCCATCTGGTGTCGAAATACGACGTGGAAGAAGCAGGGAAGAGTTCTGTGCGGTTTAAGCACATTACGAGCCCAAAATCATTTATATGCCGAGATGAATCCACCAGGTGTGAAGCAGCGAGTTCACTTCACGGGGTGAGGAGACGAGGTCTGAGGAGACGAGGTCTGAGGAGACGAGGCGGCGAAGCAGGTCAGAAAGAAGGAGACCTTTCAATGTGGGTCAGTAGCCAATCAGCTGCTCGCTCGCCAGCGGAGCAACATGGCCGCCGGAGCAGGAAAGCAATCATCCCAAAAAACAGTTTTAGATCTGTAATCAGTGCTGCAGCTAAAACAAGCCGTGCCACACACGCACACACACACACACACACACACACACACACACAGTATGAATTAATCGTGTGTAACGTGCGTAATGTCTTCTGACAGAATAATCCTCACAGCAGCCTGTTGACCTCTGACCTTTTGTTCCTCTCACCTCCAAGTGCAGTCTGGGAAGTCTGACTGTAATGAGGCATTGTGGTTTGAACCGTTTGAATCTGGCCTTCAGAGTTTGTTTCAATCCCACTTAGAATGAATTTATGTAATAAATCACATCTGAAAAGGCTCCGAATCCAAACCAGAGAGAATCCATCCCGCCCGCCGCTCGCCATCAGCGAGTCACGCGGTCCGAAGTTGTTTTTCTTCAGATTCAACTGGAGACAAAGAAGCCGGAGAAAACCCGACCGAGCAGAAACACTTATCATTAATATGTAATGTTATACGAGCGACTACGAGGCTGAACAGACAGAATCTGGAAGTTGAGAGTAAAAACTATTTTTTTAAAGTCAGCTTTAGAATAATTTTAGCTGAACGCCAAAACATTAGTAACAGAAAATCTAATTCATAATCATATTCATATTTTGATTCTGTGGTCTGCTTTGTGTTGATGATGTTTTTATAAAAAGGAAACCTGCTCTCAGCTACAATAATAATATTCTGAGCACGTTTGGCTCCAGTAAACCACGAAGGACAGCTTTCAATATTTTATGGACTAAATGATTAATAAAGCAAATCATTTTCAGATTAACTTAAGTAAAGTACATGTTTGCCACCGCCGTGCTCTGGTCTTCTGCAGTTCGTCGGTAATTAAAGACGAGCTGCACTTTGCTGCACTTGAATGGTTTTGTTTTTGTCAATAACATTTTAATCTGAATTAAATCTGGGAGCCTCATTGATTCCGAGAGCCGTCTTCAGTGTCGTCACTATTTCTGTGGATCTATATTTGATAACTTGGCCATGAATAAATAACCTGTGCATGTTAGTGGGATCATGCGTGCGCTGCATGTTCACTCTCTCACACACACACACACACACACACACACACACACACACACACACACACACACACACACCCCCCCCCCCCCCCCCCCCCCCCACCTCAGGAGGCACTTTGCACAAACACACCCACCACGTGCTGTTTAGCATGTGGCTGCCAAACCATCTGTTAATTATCAATGAGAGTCCCGAATGCTCTGTGTGTGTGTGTGTGTGTGTGTGTGTCCGTCCCCTCCATCAGGAACAATGGAGGACGCAGAGTCTTTTGTTAGAGCAAGAAATGTCGATGTGAAGTGTGTTACCTCAGCTTATGGCTGCATAGAATCCACACACACACGCACACACGAGGGGTTGAAGGTCAAATTTTCAGTGGTTCAGAAGCTGCTTTCCTTGTTCCTGATCGCTATGGAAACGGGAGTCTGAACTGAAGCCGGAGTGGGATGACCTGCATCGTGGGATCGTGTGGCCATAGAGGTCAAAATGATTATTTGGACAGCGTTACATAATGGTGAACTGTGGACAGTACGGCGAGAAGAACAAAAGAGCTGGGTGTGTGTGTGTGTGTGCGCGTGCGCGTTACAGTAGATGGATGGCGTGACGAGTGGGAGGACGTAGGCGAGAGTGCACAGTCGTTCACAACAATCGTTCCAGGCCGCTTCACGTTTCCCAGTGAAGAGTCGGGAGTTTCTGACACACGCGATGCGTTCGGCGCCCTAAGAGGTCAACAGGCCGGAGGAAACCGTTGCCATGGCAACTGGCAACAGAAAAAAGGATGCCGTGCACACTGCATGTGGATAACTATTCTGTTTTACAGACTCTCATCATGATAAATACGCTGTTCAGTCTCACGCAGGGAAACAAATAGTCATTCGCGCCAGCTGTGTGTGCAAAGTGAGCGTTTCATTCAGGCCTTTGTAAACGGCAAACGACTACAATCAGGACAACGATCATCTGGTGTCCAACAGCGAGCCCTCCTCGCCGCCTCGTGGGACACTTTGTGTTCCAAGTCAGCGTGCTGCTGAGCATGTGAGGAATCCTGAAACCTTCACTTTTAGGAACGCAAACCTATCACTTAAATACTGTGCAAACACACAAAAGAATCCAAAGTATTCGGTTTCCTCTTTCGAAAGGCACCGATTTCTGTGCTCCGAGAGCCACCTTAGACCAGTGAACCCAGTGTGACCTACGCGAGGGGGGCGGGACGGACAGCGGTGGCGGTTAAATCGCAGATTCCACTTTAAACTCTGAACTCACCGCTCCCTCCCAAGTCACAGTGCAAACTCACCGAGCCGTCGTGCAGCCGGCCGGTAAAAAGACGACGGCTGCCTCCCCGCCTGTGTTTTGGCAGCGCGGGCGCCGGATTACCGGGCTACCCGACGTAAAAAAACGGTCCACGCCCACACGATGCATCGGAGGTCACGGGCGTCGCCAGGCAACCCGACCCTCGAGAAACGGGACGCATCCCGGACAAAAGGGCACAAGAGTCATTTTAATGAAGTTAAGCTGCAATTCGCCCAGCAGAGAGATAGCTGGAGGGGGAGGGGGGGTAAGGGGTAAGGGGGGGGGGGAGAAAGAAGCCCTTTCTCTCTACTCATTACGGCCCGTTTTCCAGTGTGAATCTGTGACCTTCAGACAGACAGAGAGAGAAACACTTTGACGGGAAAACCTGAACTCTCCCCGAACCGCAGCGATGGGGAGGAGGTCAGAGGTCACAGGGCTGACATTCTGACAGTTTAACCCGCTGCAGGCACCAAGAGGGAACGCAACACAACTGTGTTTTGCCACTGCAAAATATGGCTGAGCAAAACTACAACAGCTTGGCATGTGGAGCAGCGGGACGCTGCGTGTAAATATAGATCCGTACGAGTGAGTGCAGCGTTGGTTTCAGACGGCCATAGGCAAAGGTCGGGTGGGTTTTTTTGGCAAAGCGTGCGTGCCAGGAAGAAACAGAAGTAGATACGGACTCCTAAACAACTCACAATGTGGCTGGTGAGAAAATGACCCAACGCAGCAACAGGGAGAGATTTCTCAAAAGCCTGAAACAAGCAGAATGCAGATCACCGAGTAGGCGTCTGTGGGCGGAAGCTCTGCGCAGACGCCGTTACTGGAGAAAGAGAAGGAGGAGGAGGAGGAGGGACAGTGATGGAGAGCAGGGGCTTTAATGGTCGCCCCATTAGGCAGATAACCTTCTTTTTGCAGCACCATCTCTGTATCACCTGACGCTGAACAGAGCCGATCACCACGAGCCTCAAGAAAACCGGCACAGACCAGTTCCATCACCCCCGAACCAGTATGACCCAGTAGAGACCAGTACGAGCCATTACATTCCTGCACCCGTCGCTGCGCGTCGTCGTAGCGGAAGAAGACTGTAGGTCAGGACGTCCAGAGACGAAAGAGGGGGACGCTTGAGGTGAAGCGAAGCAACGAGGGATCAGACGGCGGGAGGAGGAGTGAAGCACGAGACAAACCGCCGCGGTCAAGGAGGACTCTCGAAACGTCTTTACGATCCGTCCGTCTCTGTGAGGAGGAGGAGATGATGTCTCGTTAATAAAACGGCAGATATGGAAGGACAGCTGCTGGAGCCCAGCCGGGGCGATCGCTTCCAAAACACGACTTCTAACGCAACCTAAATCCCACCCGCCAACATGGTGACAACGTGCTTAAAATGAACCGCAGGTTCAATACAAAGAATGAACCTTTAAACTCAGCCATCTGTTGCAATGTGAAAAACATAGAACTGTATTAAATAGATCCTCAAATAGACCCACAAACCTGCGCTTATAGGAGCTTTGTATCTCCCGATATTAAACCCCCCCCCGCGCCCCCCCTTCGCTACAGCGGAGAGAAACGTGCCGCTGCTCCATTTTCAGCGCGGTGAATGTTTCATGATGCGGGGGGGAGGGGGGGGTATAAAAGGGAGGGACAAAGAAAAACAAAAGGGTTTGTCCCTTTTCCCTCCATCCCTCCCTTAAATTCCCCCCTTAAGTCCCCTCCACCCGAGGACACTTTCCCTCCCTCTTAATCAACACGTCATCTTCTTCCAAATCAACCTTTTCTTTTGCTCATTTTCCTTCTACCTTCCTTCCTTCTACCACACACACACACACACACACACACACACACACACACACACACACACACACACACACACACACACACACACACACACACACACACACACACACACACACACACACACACACACACACACACACACACACACACACACACACTTTGTGAGAACTTGTGAGGATGAACTACTAACTATTCGTATCATACATCCAAAGCTTGAGTGAATCGTCCCTGTGGGATCCATGAGGAAACGTTCTCACTGAGCTTCACCGCCTCAGAGTTCTCATGTCAGTCTCCTACTTTGCCGCCTCGCATTCATCGATTCTCTCTAATGCACAATATGAATAGCTACAGCTTTTGTTTGATATGAAAGACATAACTTACTTATTGCGGTGTGAATAATAAACGAGCTCAAGATCGAGTCAATAAAGATTCCATTTCAAATGTTACTTTTCCTTTTTAAGCGTTAATCCGTCAAGAAAGATAAATATTTGTCCAGTGCTTCATCTCTGGGCAGCTTCACACCTAAAATAACACTAAACACATGAACACACACAGCGCGCAACCCAGCGCCTCACAGTCCAGATTGAGGGGAAGGGGTGGAGGGGGGAGGGGGTGTCGTCATGGCAATCCATCCCATCATCTCCATCTGGACAGCTGCCAGCTTACACTTTCACTGCCTGACCGGGCCTCTCCCTCCCACAATCCTGGCCGGCGCATGCTGCAGTGCATTGTGGGATGTCAGATCTAATCTGTTCCACAGGATGTGTGTATGTGTGTGTGTGTGTGTGTGTGTGTGTGTGTTCACAGTTACTGTAGTTCTTTTGTTCCAGTGTCTGTATCCGGCTGATCACTGTGTGAGGGGAGGATCAAACGCATTCCTCAACAGTGCAGGTTAAGGGCCGAGCAACGGCTCACCTGTCTCGTCGTGACCTCGTTTGTTTTTCTTTGTGGTTTCAAACTGTACTCGTCGTACAGTTCAGTTGTTACAAGCTCCTTTAAATCTTTATCTGCAGGAATTTAATAAAAAAGATGGAGAAAAAAAAACACATCCATCCAAATGTTGATTTGGAACTAAATGCTCTGAATTAAGCGTTTAACTCTTCGTTACAGCCCCCAGATGAAATAATCCCTGCGGGCATTATCTCTTAATGTTGTTGTGCAGCTGGACAACATGGACGACGGTAACTAACACAGATCCGAGCTGTGGGTTTGTGTTCGGATCCTCGTGAATGTGTGTTAGGTCAAGGACGTGCAACTCCTCCCCCTCCCACGTCCCACGGCAGCCAACTCGTTTCCTGAGAGGACGAGTGTCTCAGCGGGTATTTGTGGGCAACGAATACGCTGGTGTAAAGCTCCTTCATCTCCCTTTGCGCGCGCGCACACACACACACACACACACACACACACACACACACACACACACACACACACACACACACACACACACACACACACACACACACACACACACCATGTCTTACTTAGTAACAGTCAACCAAAAAAATAAAAAAAGGTCACGTGGCGATCAAATTAAGAGCCTCGGCTCAACACTTGCATGCGCACAGTGACACATCACAAAGTAGCATGTGATGTCACCAGGGTTCGCGTTACACTTCCACCCTGGAGACGAGGCGGGGGGAAGGTCGTTGATGTAATCCTCTCCATCGTCACGGCAACGAAAAAAAAAAAGGTGCCGAAAAATCCCTGAATTTCCAGGAAAACCTTTGAGTTGAAGTGGCCCAATCCCATGGAGGACGACATCCACTTGGGAAGGAGGCGCCGATAAAATCCGCCCGGCTGTTCATACTGTGGTTTCTGATTCATGGCCGGCTCACACATTCACTGTGAAGAGAATTAGGAACGACTGTTGGAAAGAAAACCCGAGCCTGTGACCATCGGTTTTCTTTTTGGAGCTCGAGGCAACATTTATTTTGCTTTGCTCAGAACATCTGCAACAACTGCGGCGGAGGGGAGTTTGGTTGCACCGACAGCGTCTGAACTTGACTCAATGAGGCCTGGAGCCCCGCCCCCAAAAACCCACTGCCTCGTGGTGCCGAAAAAAAAAAAACAGAGCGCACAACAAGCACTTCAGTGTGGAAGGACGGAAGAAAAAGAAAAAAGATGTCCGACAGGTGTTGCATGGACAGGTGGAGGAGTGAAGGAGTTGTTGAGCAGCTGCAGAGAGAGAGGGAAGGAGAAACAGGTCCAGTTTGAGCTCATCACTCATTTCCGCCCCGTCGGCGCCTGTCGGACCCGCCCTCCTTATTCCAGCAACGCCTCAGTGTGCACCACACACACACACACACACACACACACACACACACACACACAGAGCTTTACCCCAAACTACAAATATTTCTTGCGTGCCCTCATTGAAAATCCCCCATCGCCCATTTCCCATCATGCTGTGCATCACGCCACCTTCCCAGCGTGCGCTCGGCCCGAACGTCCCGGGATCCGAACCGTTAACAACAAAAGGCAGACACACAGATGGCGTTGTGCGTTGCCTGACCACATCTGGAAAGCTGAAGCATTTCATCCATCAGGAATGTGAGCTCAGTGTGTGTGCGTGTGTGTGTGTGTGTGTGTGTGTGTGTGTGACACGCCTTGGGCTACAAGTCAAATTAAATGGAGCGCCATCGAAGGTCAACGCAGAGTGCGTGTGTTTCCCATCTGACATTCAAATACATGCAGACAACACACACACACACACACACACACACACACAGGGGATTTGTGACAGAGGGCTGAGAGGACTTTATAGGTTGGATAAAGTGAGTTTAATAAAGTTTTGTCTGCAGGGACTTGATGCACAGAGAACAACAGGTCCTATCAGACAGACGATGGAAAGAGACAAAGAGCCCGGAGGTTTAGCATCCAAATGGGTGCAGATTTACATCAGAACCGGCTTCATTGTTGAGCCGCTAACGAGCTGGAGGCAACAGCAGCACTTCAGGCTCAACAACAGCAGCGAAGTCAGTCTCCAGATTTCCGGGAACTGGTTGGTGTCGGACCAGAATTACTTCACCGACGCCGTACGAGTGTGAAACCATTGAAGAACGTCCGCGTCTCAGCGAGGACACACGTCGTCCCGCTTCCTGAAGCTCGAGGTGGGAAAAGAAATCGCTTTGCGGAGGTTTAAACGTCGTCACCCTGAAGCAACCCGGCTATGCAAACAGGGCGAAATGAAGCAGAACCTCAGATCCAAACATGGCGTGCGTCACCGAGTGTGTGTGTGTGTGTGTGTGTGTGTCCTCCCACCCGCTCCCATGAAACCAAACTGCACCGTGAATTATGCTTTTTTTTTTTTTTTTTTTACAAATCACACAACTATGTCCGAAATGATTCTGCGCAGGCTGCCTGCTTTAAATCAGATAAAGACAAACAGATCAAATTAATTAAATCCAACCTCGAGTTGGACTTTGTGGGTCGAGAAAAGGCCCCAAATCTGAGCTCTGCACGTCGGCGCCGAAGCGTCGCGTAGCTGCTTCCTTCCTTTACACTACCAACTCGTACTACTTGATTGAAAACAAAAGCACAGACATTGACCCCCCCCCCCCGAAGACGGCGGCGTGGTTTAAACGCCCACATCGCCATGACGACCAGCCACCTGATGATGAAGACCAACGATGCGGTCGAGAGCTGCAGAAAACGGCAGTAAGTATAATAAAACATGCAAGGCTTTGTTGGGCATTTTCCAGAACATTCCTCCCGTCCTTCCTCCTCCTCCTCCTCCTCCTCCTCCTCCTCCTCCTCCTCCTCCTCCTCCTCCTCCTCCTCCTCCTCCTCCTCCTCCTCCTCCTCCTCCTCCTCCTCCTCCTCCTCCTCCCTGGGAATGTTTCTCAGCTGGTATGTTTAACTCCTGTCCTCCTTTTTCTCCCCCTGCGTCCTCGTTTATCTCCACCCCGCCTCCCATTCGTCACCTGTGGGGACAACGTTGGTCAATAACCCCCCCCCCATCAGCCCGTTTTCTGTTCTTCTTCATTTGCGTTAATGTTGACACCATTTTGTTTTAGTTCTCCTTGTAGCTTTCCTCCTCTCCCACGTGCCTCCCTCCGTTGTATTTTGAAAGAAACATTTTGATTTCAGTCAGACACCCGAATCCCATTTAATTTAATCATGGAGGAGTCTGAAACTTAAGAGAAGCCATGCTGATGGACAAAAAGAGGAGAACCTAAAGCAAAATGGAGCAGCAAAGTGAGCGCAGGAGGCGAAGCGGGGAGGGCGAAGGTAGAGGAGTAAAAGTGAGCGAGGAGGACGAAAGAAAACTGCCGACTGGCCTCGTTTCTGAAAATACGACTCACGGCGCTTCGTCTCAAAAAAGGGGGACAACGCGCCACTTCTTCAGCTGCACGTGTGCAGATGCGATCGCCATCGCTCACCAGCTGTCAATCAAACCGGAGTTTGCGTCGGAGAGTTTTAACTACAAACCATTTAGGGCGAATCTGAACAGGCACAAGATGATGCAAATTTAACAAAAAAAAAAAAAAAAAATACCCTGCAGTTTTTAATCCAAGAGTTTGGAATTTGGGGCGACGCCATCTTGGTTTTCTGCTGTCGCCATGTTGGTTTTGTCCCACCAGAAGTGCAAATCTCAAAGGCCGGACATTCATTTCCGGGAGTAACGTCGTCTTCCCCACTCGCCGCAAAAAAACATTAAAACTGCCGAAGCGCCACTAAAATGATTTGTATTCGTTCGCGTCCTCGGTTACGCCGCGATGACGGCACAAAACGCGCTCGGAGGAGCAGGAGAAAGACACAGATTCAACATCAGTTTGAGCCAATCAGGCATGAGGAAATTTCTAGAGAGAAAAACAAAAAAGTTAAAAATTGATGGTTTCTGGATCACACCGGCCTCCTCCTCATCATCATCATCACCACCACCACCACCAGCCACCGAGGTTCAGTGAGGGCAAGGAAATAAAATGCAGTCTGAGCCACAAGCAACGCTCACGTCTCCTGCGGGAGAATCGATTCACTTAAAACGTCCCTGCAGAGGGTTTATGAGCAAAACGTCTTCATCAAACCATCTCACTGACTGGATGGGATTTGATATAAACGCATTCAATTGATTGATTTAAATTTAAAAACAGCCTGCCGCAAAAACACCCCAGAAAATGTTTGCCGTGTGCAGCTTTTCGTTGGCCTCTTCTTAAAATCAAAATCACATTTCCCACAAACCCCTGCTGCCGCCCGTTTCCTTTCCCACCCACTTCTGGCTGCGCACCATTTCATTTAAAGAGCCTGTAAACACAAACAGCAGGTCGGCCTTCTGACAGCGTCAGCCAAAACGCCACATGGAAAATAAACCAAAAAGAGAAGAAAAAAAAAAAAGAGTCAAAGACGGCAGCTCTTTTGTTCCGCAACGCGCACAGCAGCAAGACGACTTGAGTCAATTCACGCCAACAGATAAAAACTCTGGGGTCTTTGTTAATAGAATATAATTAATAGTCATAGAAAAAGGCCTTATTGTCTCCAGGAAGGAAGGAAGTCTTCACATGTCCTCATGCGACGTCACTTGAATCACACAGTTGTGTTTGAAGTCTGGAAAGTGGAGGTAGAAGGAAGGGAGCTAACGAGCTGCTAAGCAGGCTACGTTAGCCGCTACTAGCTTAGCACGCCATAACGTCGGCCACAAACGTCTACCCTCGAGTTGCATTATGGGGAAATATAAACCCCAGGTTTTTGACCACAGTGTGGAATAAAAATCTGCAACATGGATTTTGATGGAATAAATCTTTATTTGAACTTCGGGCAACGAAACACTGAATCAGTTAACTACTTATTTTCAAACGCTTTGCAAAAAGGCTTAGCACCAAAACTCCATTAATACGCAAAAATAAACAACACACAGCGTCAGTGAAGGAGCAATTTAGAGTGCAATATCTCCCAATGCAGACTCCTCCACTTCAGTGACCTCCGACCCCCCGTACGGAGGACCAGGTGACGGAATTAAACCGGTATAGTTGTGGGTGGTTTTACTGCAGCAAAAGCAGCAGCCGAGGGACATGAGAACAAGTCGACACCTCACGGAGACATTTTCAACAAGTGGCCGAATGTCTCCCCGTCGCTTTAAAGCAATAAAGAGAGAGCCGGGGGAGGAGGGGGAGGAGGAGGCTACGAGCACAGAGAGAGGGAGGCACCCAGGATAAGGGAAAACCTGTGGAGAGGAGGAGGAGATAAGTGGAGGAGAAAGGAGAGGAAGGGAAAAGTATTTAGTACAGTGAAAAACAAAAATGGTGGAAAATGAGGAGCAAACAAGGGAAAGGATTTTTAAAAAATAGGCGACAAATGAGAGAAGAAAAAAGGAGGAGGAAGATTAGGAGAAAGGGAGAAGGGAGGGAGGAGAGAGCGCAGCAGTCCAGCCTGTATCTGATTACATAATTTCTCTACAGGATTTTTTAAAAAGGGTCTGCGCCAAACAAAATAATGCCAGTGTTTTTTACGGTCAATGTACAACTAAAACCGGCCCAGAATCCGCAGGAACATTAAATAACTAAGGAGATAAATGAAATTATCAAAATCTGCCCCTGAAGAAATCTGTATAATCTCATTTATTACCAATAGAGGATTCCTAAATCATGCTGGCGTCATTTAAAAATGACTCAGCTGTACAGACGAACCGCAGGAGCTGAGCTCATGTGGCATTCAGAGGCACAAATGCACTTTGAGGAGCTCACAGCAATTAAAGAAGCACCGACACATAAATACACAGAAGGTCACTGCAGGAATATAAATGAGCGCCAGGAGAACATTCTGGTGGTTTTGCTCCCCGGACTGAGGTCAGCACAGGCGACCACGCCTGCACCGCCACCACCTACAACACCACCACCACCACCACCACTACTACACCATCATCATCTCCAGAGATGGAGAGAGCTGCAGAGTTCATCCGAACAACAACAACAACCAGAAGCCAACACACACACACACACACACACAAGTTCAACAACACGATGGAGAAAAGGGGGGGAAGGGGGAGGGGGCTCTGAGAGACGCAGCCGGGAGAAGAGGGTCGCTGCCCGGCGTCTCTTTGTGCAAATAACCCGCCGCTGGAACCACATCGACGGTTCCGCTGGTTTCTCACCGAAGGCTCGAACAGGCGAACCCGGTAAAAAAAAATAAGGAGCCTCCGTGTCCGCGGTAGCGGAGCGGGGGGGGGAAGGCGCGCACATCTCTCCGCCGCGGTGGATGTGGATGCGAATGCCTCCCCGCAACGTGGACAACAATGAAAGAAATTTCAGCGGATTTAAGCGGGTCGACGCTCACCTGGAGGCCGGCAGAAGCGCAGTGGAGTCCCGCTCGGAGTGAAGGACGGACGCCGGACGGACTGCTGGGAGCTATAAAAAAAAAACACGACGCACGAGCAGAGAGCGCTCAAATCCAGCAACACGCCTCCTCCTCTTCCTCCTCCTCCTCCTCCTCCTCCTCCTCTTCCTCACCCCGCCCCCCCCCGCGCCGCTCTGCCGCTACACGGCCCGGACTGCAGCGCCTGGTGCGTGAGCTTCATACACCCCGCTGCCCCGGCGGGGCGGCGCCGTGAAGGTTCCTCACTGTACCAGAAAAATCATTTAGTCTCTTTCTTTTTAATTTTACAATGCATAATAATACATCGTATAGTATATCAGACACTACTATGACACATAGTATTGTATTACATAGTATAATACTATAAAATACCTTCTTTTGTTTAAGGGTTTCAAGGATTATTATTGTTGGTATAGTAGTAGAAGGGTAACGCAGCGAATTAAAATTCCCCGTCAAATTTAATTTATCCGTAAATCAATTCCATGGCTACTGTTTATCGGTGCTACTATTTCTCTGTGAAATATTCACGGATCTAATCAGAATTGTCCTTCAATATACAGATGTGCATCTGCAATGTGCATGAATAAGACACACAAGTCCAAAATGTGTTTAGTTAATGACACAAATAATTCTAAAATAACATTTTAATTTAAAACAAAATTTGGGAATTTTCATTAAATCGACTTAATTAACTGTATATATATATATGTGTGTGTGTGTGTGTGTGTGTGTGTGTGTGTGTGTGTGTGTGTGTGTATCTTTGATATCTTTGCTAATTTGAAAGCAATTTTATGAAACCTCTTTTATGTATGTTTGAACACACTTTAACTGAGTTAAAAATAAAATAGGCTAGCAGATGTCCCTACTGTTTGTGTATTATTGATATTAGCTCTATACACACATCACATTATCGTACGTCTGTTTAACTGCATTGTGTTGGGTAATCACCGGAACTCTGTGCATTGTGCAATAAGACTTATTAACTAGATTGATTCTGCTTGGTCATTCACTGAATGAGTACGGGGAAGGGGGAAAGTGACAATGCATTTTTTAGGATCGCATTGGTTCGATTGGACTATCTCCACCCCTCGAAGCTGCACAAGGGACATATATGAAGCGCTTCCAGCCAGAGCCTGAGTGAGAGGCGGAGATTCAAGCAGCACAGAGCTGGAGGGAGAGACTCTGCAGAGCAAATGAAGCCACACAGTCACTGAAAAGTTAGGGATGAGGGTGACGCAACAGGATGTATATATGTAAGTATACATATGTTTAAAAAAAACATCAGTCACTGTCATCACACAGCTTTGGGGTGAGATATATTTTAGTTTCCTTGGTAACATTTCCCGGCCGGCCCTGTAATGTAATGTTCACCCTGCTCTTACCTCCACATTTCATCCAGCGCTTCCTCCCGATGTCTCTGAGGGGCGACAGTGGGGAAGTTCATCAGAGCGCACTGGGACACCTTCAATTCTGCAGACAGCATGAGATCAATTTTGTTTGTTTTAATTAATTTCCACAACAGTACTTGTTGTACAACCCTTCTAACAAAAGCGAATCCAAGAAACAGAAACCCTCATCTCTGCACATCTCGCAGATGGAAGAGTGAAAAGGTTCTGCACAGCTTGAGAGATTGACCCTAAACTGTACGGAGCTGCCGTTGTTTCCGAGATTTTCTTTCTTTCTTTTTTCTATCTGTTTAAGATCATCTAAGGACATCATCATATGTTATTCGGTGTATTATTGTATGTGACAAAAACATTTGATTTAATGATTTAAAGAGGCACATTGACGACGAAACTGACAAATGAAACTCTTATATCTCGTTGCGGTGAGATAAGATGAGATAACTCATCACACACGCACACACACACACGCACACACACACGCACACGCACAAACTGAGAACGATGCATTCAGGGTTTCAAGGACATTCAAGTTTGCTGTCAGCAGTGTGTGTGCATGAACACTGTGTGTGAGGCAGAATGTGATCCGGCCTTGAAGGGATTTCTTGGTTGGTGATGACACACACACACACACACACACACACACACACACACACACAGTTTGCTCAGCGAGTGTGTGTGTGTGTGTGCGTGTGTGTGTGTGTGTGCGGGGGATTGTCACCCAGATACCAGACACCATGCAGAAATGTCCAGCAGGCCGCAGCCATGTTTGTTTTGAAGCAGAGGATGTTGAGGAGAAGGTCAAAGGTCACAGGGGTGATTCCAATCACCCAGAAGCTGCATGAGAGCAGACCTGAAGACATTCGCTGTTTACACGCGTTGTTGTTTTATGACCTCACAAAAACAGCTTCCGAGGTCAGAGGTCACAGCATCTTTCCAAGTTTGTTGTTGTTGTTGTTTGTAAATGGTACGTTCGGCCAGAGGCGGGCACTCGGTCGGGGTCCGTGCCCCAGAGAGAGCTGCCCCAATGCATGCTGGTCCCGTTGCCATGGCATTCAGGGTGGACGTCCATGGGAATGCTCACTGTGTCCTTGGCCCCTCCCCCTAATTCCCAGGATTCAAAGCATTCATTTAATGATCGTAGCAGCACGGAATTATGATCAAATGTCAAGCTGAGCAGACGATGAGGAATCGCTCTTCCTCTTGTTATCCGAGCTTCTCTGTACGTTGCTGCTTTCAGCGCATGTGAGCTCCACTGTTAGCTCACAGCCAAGTTAATATGATATAGAAAAAAAGAAGTATAAATTCAATACAATGGCACAGAAAAATAAACTAGTACGCTACATGA
Organism: Apeltes quadracus; assembly: GCA_021346845.1. Lineage (NCBI taxonomy): Eukaryota > Metazoa > Chordata > Actinopteri > Perciformes > Gasterosteidae > Apeltes > Apeltes quadracus. The sequence continues at coordinate 24,931 of JAHWDR010000214.1, forward strand.
ATTATGTATTTATAAATTCATATTTGAAGAAGTAAAAGGGATTAAAAAGTGATTATTCTATTTAAAATTC
>JAHWDR010000215.1:0-25000 GCA_021346845.1 Apeltes quadracus
TGATCACGGCTGTGTCCTTTCAAAGACTACTTCTCGCAGCGGAGGAGTTTTTAGAAGTAATCCTTTTGTTTTGTATTGCATGTATTGCGTTGCATGTTGAGGGGTTCCGTGTCGCAAGGTGACGGGGAAAGTCAAAAAGGAAGGACGGTTGACTCGGGATCCGCTGCTTTTAGCCTCATCTGCACTCTAAATTAAGAGTCACGACATCTGGACCTCTGTTGCTTTAACTGTGACCGCGCTCTTAATCCCTCGCTGCGGGATCTGACCCTCCGGTGGCTTTGTGCGGCTGATTGGTCGGCACATGTGGGGAGGGAGGTTAACTGAAGGCCCCTAGACGGCTTCGGCTCACACGTCTGCATCTCTTCTTCTGCTGATGGTATGAAGTAGTTGTAGTTGCGTGTGTCACAGAACGTGCACGCACACACACACACACACACACACACACTTACGGCCAGCCATTTTGTCAAAAGCGCTGTTACGTTGAAATGCAGTGGTGGAATGTAAGCGTAAGCATGCAAGAATGCAAGTATGTAATTACCGCGGCACTTGTACTTAGCGTATTTTCTACATGTTACACCTTGAGAACTAAAGGTTTTCCCAAAAAAAACACGTGAAGGGTTTGTAGAAAATTAATTAGTTGACGGTTTTGTCGGTTTTTAAATCAATAAAAGCAGATGTCTACTAGTATTTCTTTATAAGTTAGAGGCTTTAAAGTCGCAGGAACTTGGTTCTAACAGTGGTTCTAAGCTCTTATTTTAGTGCACATCACTAGCAACTTGCTTCTTACCTCACACTTCACGGGGCCGTCTTCAGCCGCTGGTTTTCACCCTGGTTTCCTGGTTTTTCCCGTTTCCTGTCAGCCGGCCAATGAGAGCAAAGCTCCTCACTTGCGTCAACCGGACCATCCGGAGGCTGCGTCTCCTCCGGCGTTCCTCCGCTGCTGCTCCTCCACGACGGACTGAAGACAGCCAGCAAGGAACCAGGAGCGCAGACACACTGCCCTGTCGCTGCAGCTGCCCCCCAACACACACACACACACACACACACACACACACACACACACACGGGAGGCCCAGGCTGAGTGAGCGCTTCAGTATGGAGAGGAATGTTTTAATTACCCTGAGGAGGCTGAGCAGGAAAATCCTTTTATTACAATATCAAATGAATGTAGTTTGTTTCAAATTATTATTTTTTATTTTTCTACAATTCTACAATCTACAATGTGTATGAATAGTAAGATTGAATCTAGAGGAACTCAAGCAGTCCATTATTAGTTTGTGTGTATTTGTGGGTTTGTGTGTGTACGTGCGTGTGTGCGCGTGTGTGTGTGTGTGTGTTGCAGAAGGGTCGCCATCGTTGTCGTCCCCGACCCGGCAAAGGACAGGTTTGGGCCCAGAGACGTCCCTGTGAGTGACCTGGAGACCGGCCTGTCGCTCCGAATGAGCGTCTCACACACAGCAGGACAAGTCAAGTGTGTCTCTGCAGCTGACTGGGTGTCTATGAGCAGGCTTGAATGGGGGTGGGGAGGCGGGAGGTGAAGGGGGGATTAAGGGGGGGGGGTGTCTGGGGTTTAATTCAAGGTAAAATACGCACTTTGGGGGTAAACGTCTCGTTTCCAAACCGACCCCGGATCCTTACATTTAACATTTAACCATACAAAAATGTCAATTCCTGGCTCAATTCCCGATGACTTTATTACCCAGAATGCCGCTGGACTGAGGATGAGGGTTCAGTGGCGTTTACTCTAATTCACACACCGTCCAGTTTTATTACTTTTACAGAAGATTTTCATACCAATCGTCGTTTTTATGCCTCCAACAGGCGGCTCGACCTTTAGATCAGAAAAATTCAGGTCACATGTTAAGTTCTCTTCACCCTGGGCGTTTGTTTACCTCTTCTCTCCACCCCCTTACTCTTACACCACCCCTCCCCCCCCCCACACACACACACCCTCTGGCAATTTGCTTTTGTATGGAAACACAGCTAACCCCGCTGCCCTCAGAGTGTTCCTGCTATAACAACCCAGCCGTCCATGTGTCCGTCCTCCCACAGTCCAAACGCCACCTATTGCTAATTGGAGCGATGTATGCGCGCGCACACACACACACACACACACACACACACACACACACACACACACACACACACACACACACACACAGCTGCTTCCATTCGTGTTTCTGTTTTGGGGACGCCCTAAAACGCGACATGTGCCATTTGTTGTCCCACATTGCAGCAACGCGATCCAGCAGTTAGTCACAGCCCGACCCGACAGAGAGCGACGCCTCTTTCCACAAGACTGAAGAAGTGATTCAACCTTCAACTCTGTGGACGCGTGAAAAAATGAGCCAGCTGAGGCATGAACAACTGAATGAGGTAAGCAGAAGTTGCAAATTTGAATGCACAATGTACTAAAAAAAAATCAAGGTGTTTATTGAAATGTAATCATTTGTAGTAATAATTTAAAAAAAGATTCTTGTTGGGAGAGCGACGTAAATTTACAATCACAATTAGCTCAGCTAAAGCATTCCCCAATAGAAAAAGAGAAAATGATTGACTCTGCATACTTGGTTGGAGTTGTTTTAGTTGCAGTCTTTTAATTTGTAACGGTAACTTTCGGATAATCCGCTGGAGTCAGTGTTAATGTATATCAAAAAAACACACACACACACACACACACACACACACACACACACACACTATGCATTGTTAATGGCAGTGAAGCACTCTGACTGTGGGTGAACGACACCTCAAACAGCATTAGCATCAAACTCAGCCAGTCCAACTTCAGCTCAACGTCGCCGCCCTGCTGCTGAGGGAGGAACGCCGCACCACATCATCATCATCATCATCATCATCATCATCATCTGGAGGACCGACGTTTTTCCAGTGTGGTGAGAAACAATGTGAAAACAATACGGAAGCTCGTGATGAGTTTCTAGATAAACATTAAAATTGTACTTGAACCAATCGACTTAGTTGCTTTTAACCTGAACAATCGTCTCTCTTTATGTTTCACGTCGAGTACGTGGAGGAGCACAAACAAACCAATGACAATACAGAAGAGGAATGAGGGAGTGTGCGTCTGTCTGTGTGTGTGTGATGTTGATAGAACACACACTCCATCTCTATGATTACAACTCGCTAAGTGTTTCCCTTTGAACTCGGTGGATTATGTCGTTGACTTTAATGTTCTCGCAGGACTCAGAGTGTGTGTGTGTGTGTGTGTGTGTGTGTGTGTGTGTGTGTGTGTGCGCGCTCGCTGGATTAGTCTCTATTTGAAGTGTGAGGTCTGATCTAATCTGCAGGTCGCTGTAAACAGATGCAGTGATCCAGCCCGTCTGAACACAATGTTCTCTGCCCCCCCAAACTCCCCCCTCCTACCCCCCCACACACACACACACACACACGGCAGTGATGTCATACCGCTTCCTGTGGAGGAGCCATGTGATAGTGATGTCACAGGCCACGCCCCATCGGTTTTCTGCCCCAATTAGCACAGCCATGGTTCACCACACTGTGACCTCGCCGACCCCTGCAGCAGCAGCAGCAGCAGCACACAGTGTTTATTATCATAATCAGGTGCTTCTGGTTGTGTGTACGCTGTGTGTGTGTCTGCATGTCCGTCCACGGCTAATCTGGACGGCCGCCGGGCCGACGGCCTGACGCCCTTCGTGCTTCGTTTGCGACGGCGTTTTCTCGTCGTTCCAGCGAGATTCACAATGGAATTGCTTTTTTCTAATCGTGGATTCAGATCCGGCCTCCACTTTGTGCAGCCTTATAGTTTCCGTGCAGAGGGGCTGGTGTGTCTGGGGCAGAAAGCCGAGTGGTGCAATGAGAGTATACGTGGAGGATGTCTGACATGCGCGTGGGGAGTCGGATAGTTACAGTTTGTACTGTGGACACATCTCATACACATAATCCTTTTCTATCGGTGCATATTCAAGACCTGTTGTGCCCCCGTGAATCGCACAAGACGGGACGCCTACGAGCCCGTTACATTGCACTAACAGAGAAAAGGGGGTGTTTTGCGATTTTAAAGCTGGGAACAGTTCCCTCGGACCTCTGAAGAACCCCGCAGGTCCTCCGGAGGAGCAGCTCGCTGCTCGCCAGCCGCGCCTCATGTGTCGTTTTGAGGCGGCTGACAGGTCGAGTCAAAACAGATGAGAGCGAGGGAGGGAAGACGAGGAGGAGGCCAACTGACGCTTCTTGAAAAAGGCCACAGCAGCATCCGGGACCTGCCTGCACCTTTTTTTTATGACTTTCAGATTCAGATTTTTCACTTTCATGCCATTCTAATCTTTGCACACACGTTCTCACCAGCTGCTGCAAGGGGCCCGTGAACTGATGGAATCGCCAGCAGCGGCTGCGGTGATCGTTGAGCACATGGAAGGACTCGGGGACAAGGACAAGGGCCGCGTGGGGCTGACCCAGAAAGCCGAGACGTGGCGCGGATCTCGTTCATTTTCAGGGATTTCCAGCACAGATTACAAAGGCTCTTCCCCATTTGTTTTGTAACAAGCACGTGGAGTCAAAGCTAATGCTGACGCCGCGGCTCTGAACTTCAAAATGCTTCGGGACCTTTCAAGGGGCTTAAAGGCCGGCGAGCGCAGCGAGCGCTAAGCTCCCAGGGCAAAGTAGTTCTTTGATTGTTTGTTCAAAATCTCTTCCCAAAAGCCACGGAACAAAAACACAGGACAGATTATCCTCTTTTTCAGAGGAAATGAAATTCTTCAGACGAGGCACTTAAACGGGCTGCAGGATGAATGATGAGAGGCTGCTGGTTAGCTGTGTGCGTGTGTGTGTGTGTGTGTGTGTGTGTTGGGGGATATATGAGCGATATATTAAAGTGTCAAAGGCTTAAAGATACAAGTGTGTCCACATTTTATCAGTGTCCTTTGTCACTTTGGTTATTTGAAGAGGCGCAGCAGAGTGAAACATCTTTATTTTCGCACCACCGTTCCCCTTCATATGACCAAAAGTGCAAATTCATCCGGCGGGCCGCACTGGACCCCGCCGGGGGCCGGATTTCGCCCGCGGGCCTCGAGTTTGACACCCGTGTCGTGAACAAACCGCAGTGATCAATGAGTGAAACGTTGGCGCTCGGGTCCTTTCGGTCACAGGGACGGGACTCTGTTGGCCTCCTGACGCGTCGCGACTCTGGTGGACTCGAAGTCGTCTCCCCACCTCAGTGTCAAACCCCCCCCTTTTCACTTCCTGAAGGTCTGCGACTTCACAGCCGGCACACATTTGACCACAAGGCGCTCTTTAAATGAACACAGTTCCAAAGTGAAAAGTGTAAACAGAATCAAGGGATGTTTTTACCGACGTCTTCACTACAACTGACCAGGAAGAGGAATGACGTCATCACTTTTAGATTTTTACTTTGGTTCTTAGTTAAACACAACATACGCATCTTCAGATTTCACAAAGTTTACATTTCATTCAGCAGAGAAAAGAATAAACAATATTATAAGCCTCGATTGTTTGTTTTAAATGAACATAGATGGAATCTGTTTGGTTCTTCCTCTTTATTCCATCCATCCAATAACTGAGAAGAAAGGATCATATCGTTTCTACGCTTCATCTTACGTGTTTTTGTCTCCCTCAATGATACAAAGGAACCGGAAAGCTGAGACCGTCAACGTCGTGGTCACATGACATGGTGCTCACGAACTGGCTGCATGTTTAATGACAAAATACAAGGGATTCACTGGAATCAAACTTTGCTTCACATTCCTCCAAATCCAACAGGAGGAGATCCAAAGATTAAGTTTCATCTGGAGGAATAATACAAAAACCACAAGACTCGTCTGCAGAGCTGCTCCAGGAAAACATGGGAATAGTTAAAAAATAAAGCATCCAGTCAGTAGATACATACTCTGGACAATAGTTGAGTCACTTAAACAAAAAAATAACAAACAATTTTCAGTTTAAAAAAAAAAATAAAATTTAATGAAACGCTGAAAAATCTTTTGTTTGGGAATGTTGGTCGTACGATTTAGGAAGCTGTGATTCCAACACATTATAGAACAAACAATGAAATATTATAATTCCCCTTTAATACAAAATAGATTCCACAAATGACAAAAACGAGCCCTAAACGCGAGACGGATTCGGGCGGTTCTGGCGTCTCCTCATCAGCAGCTCTGCAGTTCACAGCAGAGGAAGATAAAAGTGGATTAACAACAAATTCAAACCAAGGAGCCGAGTAGCACGACTTGAAACGCAACATGTCGAACACACTTTAAGGCAACACCTTCCCGGAGCTGCAGGAGATTAACTGGAACTTTCCCACCAGGAATTTCTGCCTTGCTGATCACATTCCCGTTTCCTAAACCTCCCACCCAGTTTTTCAAGCTGTTATTTTATCCCCTTTGATTTAAATCTCTCAAACATAAAAGCTCTTAAAGGACTAGCCGATCATCTCCGACCTTTGACCTACTGGCTGGGAGGTTTTTACCTTCAGTCGCTTTGGACTCATTTCATTTAAATGGCTGAAATTTAAACATGTAAAACGGGATTTCTGTTTGGATTCAGCACTTTATTATTAGCAGAGATGACGTTATCACAATGAGTGAAAAAGAAAACAGCTGTCAGCCGCAGAGCCAGGAGGATCCCTGATAAAAAAACAGACTCAATCGTATCAAATCCAACCGCACATCCTTTTGGTCCCCAAAATAAATACCGCAACATACCCGCCCCCCTCTTCTAAAGCCAGGGGAGGCCCACGCTACAAGAAACCCCCTCGTTGCCCCACCGGGAGCAAATGCTGCAGCGTCTCAGGTGTCCGAATGGGAGCGCCGGCGCGTTCAGGGTCGGTACTGTCTGTACTGCGACTGTGGCGGCAGAGGGTTGCTGGTTCCAAACCGGAGCGGCGCCGACGACGCCGCTGCTGCTGCTGCCGACCCCGCATAGGCAGTCCTGTAGCTATGAGCGGACGGCCCCCCAACGCCGGCGCCCAGTCCGAAGCCCCCCCCGAGAGCCGGCGCCCCGAGTCCCAGCCCGGCGGCGGGCCGCGCCAGACCCTGGCTCAGCATCCCCGCGTAGGCGGAGGCTCCGTAGGGGAGACCCGGGCCCCCCCCGTAGGGCCGGTGGGTGTGCTGTCCCGGGGCGGGGAGGACCACCGGCTGCGCGTTCCTCCCCGGCGTGTCGAAGGCGAACTCCGGCGGGGGGCCGCTGGGTTTGGAGGGCGTGGAGGTCAGCGGGTCCATCTCCCCTCCGGATCCGAGGAGCGGAGGAGGCACGGAGGAGGAGGCGTAGCCTTCGAGACCTTGATGGGGAGGAGAGGAGGAGGAGGAGGAGGAGAGGGTCCCGGTGAGGAGGGGGCGGGTCCAGTCGTCTTTAAAGATCTGGACGGTCAACGTGGACACGAGCGGCAGCAGCCGGTTGGTGACGTGAGCCAGAACCAGCTGCTCGTTGGCGTCGCGGCGGATACGAACGTGGGCGGAGCCGGCCTGAGGAGGATGGAGGGGGGGGGCGGGGAAGGAAGATGTCATCAATATTGGATGCTTAAGACAAATTATGACATGAACACAAAACACGTTCACACAAAATAAAAGTACGAGCTTTGATGAGGAAACAAAAATTCAATGAACAAATCCTCATAGAATTGTTTAAAATTAATCATCTAAAAACGTTTTTAAACACAGCTGGATACACGAGCATCACGATGACCTTCATCACACCACATACAGCCTCCCACATATGAATCTGACTGTAAAATGCTAGTTCTCTTATTTTCTCTTGCCTGCTAATTCAAACTGTTCTGATGCGAATATAAAGACCTCAAATCAACAGAACACACACACACACACACACACTCGCTCTCTGTGTGTGTGTGTGTGTGTGTGTGTGTGTGTGTGTGTGTGTGTGTGTGTGTGTGTGTGTGTGAGAGTGAGAGAGAGAGAGAGAGAGAGAGAGTGTCCCCCGTGGGGCAGAAGTGCAGTCAGAGGGTCAAATCAGTTTGGACAGCTGCTCTGTTAGCAGTGGGCCAACAACCAACAGTTGTGTAACTGCAGCAACATCAGTCACAACAACAACAACAACAACGGGAGCAGCGGCATCGATAACACAAACAACAGTAAACGCAGCATCAGACCCGACGTAAACAGAGGACGCTGCTCCACCTGCAGGAGGGACAACTGCTGCCAGCGCACAAACACACACCCACACACACACACACAGTCTCCTTTCAGTAAAACATGAATAACAAATCAGTATTCTGCTGCTGTAAAGTTTGAACGCGTAAAATCTAAAAATCTGCCATTCTGAATAGAGTGTACTCCTGCAACAAGACAGACGGATGTAGGTGTGTGTGTGTGTGTGTGTGTTTGTTTCCAAGGACCTCTGTTGCCCAGAAAGCCAGCTGGGCTTGTTATCCGTCGCTACAACAACGTGCAACACAGACAACGACAACTCGGACAGAGATAACAACAACAACAACAACAACAACAAAGAGGGAAGAGAATCTTCCGCATGAGTGACTCGTTCTTTTATTTTATTTTTTTTCTGGGTGAACAAATCCCTGCAGATCGTCATTTGGAAAAGAGGAATGACAGAGAGGGATGAACTCAGCACATTCATTATTGAATCACCTAAAAGCCTTTACAAGTTGCCGACAAGTTTTTTTTTTTTTTAATAAAGTTCATTACGTTGCTACAAAGTAACGGAGGTTTAAACTGTTTCGGTGCCGTTTGGACTCAAACTGCCTTCATGTGAACACATTTAGATTTCAATTCATTCGTCGTTTCAGTCGATCATAAAACTAAAACTGCTAAAACTGTCAAACACTAACTCGTCCGTACCAGAGAGCCGAAGCCGACGGTCCAGAAGTGCTCGTTCCGAACCTCCAGCACTCCTTCCAGAGTCGAAACCTGATCGGAGACAAAGAGGAGCAATCAACCGGCGATCGTCAATAGGTCGAAAGAGTCTGCGGTCTGAAAAGCATCTGCTTATCGGCTCTCACGTCGCCATTTATCAGAAATTGAGCCAAAAAATGTGATTATTTGACCTAAAAGACAGTAAAATGATCTCGTCTGGAATCTGGAATCAATCCTCTCACCTCGCGGAGCAGTTTGTCCAGCTGGCCGATGACGTGCGACGGCGTCGTCTGCGGGGGAGACAGAGGGGGGGGGAGGGGGTGAGGGGGGTGATGGGACTCGTCTGTGAGGCGGGGGGGGGGGGGGGGGGGGGCGACGTGAACGTGAGGGAGGAGAGGACCGCCGGACTCACCTGCAGCAGCACTTTGCCGCTGTAGACGCTCATGGGATACATGGTGCCAAAGGTCATGAGAGCGATGGCGACCGCCGACGCCGTGTCCACCGCGTTGTAGTCGCTGAGCGCGCGCGCACACACACACACACACACACACACACACACACACGAGAAAACATATTACATCATTTTCCACATCCTTAACTAATAGCAATCTGTAATACAACTACAAGAAGGTTTATGGTATTTAGATATTCCAAAATACTGACTTTTGATCCGTCTACTTCGAAACAATAGATTATTTTACTGACATTGTTTTCCACAATTGTACCAAGCTAGTTAAGTGAATTCCAAAGAAGCTGGTGAATGTTCAACAGAAATGTTTTTTCCCCCCTCTTTCCCTAAATGATTAAAACACTTCTGGCATTAATTTAGGTCTCATTTCCAGTACGGCACGGATAAAGATGGGTTTAAAGCATCGCGCAGGCACGGAAAACATGACCTCGCCCAGCCCAAAATATTTTCAGTATTAATAAGCAGCTCGGGGGATTTGGGAATGTGCCATCAGTGAGAGAGAGAAAAAGGGGGGGGAGGGGAAGTCTTACTTGATTTCTATCAGCATGTAGGTGATGCACAGCGACAGAGCTCCCGCCATGTTGATCAGCACGAACGGGTTCATGCGCGGCAGCAGCACGCTGCTCAGTCCCGGCACGACGCCACACAAACTGCACGGAAACAAAACACCAACACGCCTTAATCACCGGGGAAGCGCCCCAAGCTCCAGCACAGTGCCACACCACTACCAGTGTGATGGATAATAACGGCATAATAGAAAAGTCGGTGTCACCGTCTGTCAGTGTAATGTCTTTGAAAAGGGTGAATTGAGATCAGCAATCAATCCAACACACATTTTAATAGACAAGTTGAGAAATGATCATAAAACAAAGTGTATTAAAGAAAAATGATTTATTATTTATTTATGGATGGTTTACTTTCATCTCACTGTTTGAACAGATTAAGTTTTAGAAAGAATTCACAGCGGCTCCTCTGCAGTTTGTGTTTGTCCTTTAACTCCATCACATCGTCGTTTTGCTTCATGCCGCGTTTGTCCGAGACTAAATCTCTGACAAACCGCCACAGCCGAGGATTACGGTTCTGATGTAACTGGTCTTCTGTCATTTCGGTCACTTTGTGTTCTTAACTCTTGGTTTTTGTTGTTATAAAAGACCAAGCTGAATGAATTCCGTGTGAATTCCTTCCACTTTAATATAATATATAAAAGAACTGGAGAGGAGGGAATATGTGCGTGTGTGTGTGTGTGTGCGCTGCAAGTTTCCCTCATGCAGATGGACATTAAAGACAAATTGCTGGGATGATGTCCTCAGAGACAGGAGGTGAGTAACGGAATGACAGCGCAGAGTGTGATTCACTACCGGACGCTGCATGTTCATATCGCACACACACACACACACACACACACACACACACACACACACACACACACACACACAACTATGGCTTCTGAACGCACAAACTGTCGCTTTATCTTCCTACACCTCATGAAACTAATGGTTTGATGATTCACCAAAAGGTTCGTTATGGGAGTGATTTCCTTAATTTAATTAAAACCCGGTGACAAAGAACAGAAGCTGAAAATAAGCAAAACAACATATAAAAACCTTTGATTAAAATAATGTGACAAGAATGAGGATTTGATTATTAGAGTTGGATAAATCTTATTTCTTTGCCACAGAAGATTTCTTAAAATATCCATCTTACTTCTCCCCTCTGCGCGCGCGCACACACACACACACACACACACACACAGAAACTGTTAAACACATACACAACTCTGGCTTCTGGCTGGTGAGGCCGACAGAGCAGCAGGATTTATATAACCCAGTTGGCCCCCAGACCTTGTTGAGGTTAAGTAGGGACATGCTATTACAACACAGAGGGTAACACAAACACACAAAGTCAAGCAAACAAATCAAACATGCACTGTTAAACGCACACACACACATACACACACACTAAGTGCTCCTGTGAAGGCATTCAGAGCGTCTGTTACTCTCTCACACACACACACACGCACAAAGACGGGAAACTAGGCAGGGACGTCCTGTTCATTTCTGCCCTCTTAGCCAATCACGACTCAGCACAGTTCTACTGCTGCACGACTCTCCAGGCTGTCGCCCCCAGTGACCTGCACAAACTGAGCCGCTGACTCTGTGTGTGTGTGTGTGTGTGTGTGTGTGTGTGCGTGTTTGCGTGAAGGCATCAGCGAGGGAGTACTCATACTTCTTCCACTCAAGATGTGGGAAAACATCGTGGGATGTAATATTCATCGCAGTAGCATCAGTCTGCTCTGGAGTCAGGCTATCCGTTTCCATGGCAGCTTAACGAGAGACGAGCTTCACTTTGAATCCTGCATGTTCTAAAATCAGAGACCCGGAATGTGAAAGGAAGAGCGTTCAAGTGATCTCCGACCGTTGAGCCCAGGTGAAGATCTGCTCGCGTGTTCTCATGAACACGCATCGATCACACTGATCCCGCAGCTGCTTCAGAAACTCAAATCAACGAGCCAATCTGTTTGTCCACCCGAGCATGTGACCTCACACCGACCGACGGCAAACCTTTGACCCCAGTGCATCAATGACACAACGTATGGTCACTTTAAACCGTGTCAGGAGTGTGTGTGTGTGTGTGTGTGCGTTGACTCAGTGTAAGTTGATCCTTCCTGTTTCTACCTGACGGAGACCTGCTGATGAGGGGGAGAGAGAGAGAGGTGGGGGGGGGGAGGGGGGGGGGTGCTGCAGATCTTCTTACCTTCGACTCAGATCTGCCACGTGTTCCTGAAGCCAACTGCTGCTGGCAGCTGGAGACACAGAGACGGAGAGACGTTGTTATGTGTGTCAATGAAACACACAAAGTCCTCCACATGTCTGACTGCAAGCTGGTCTTTTATTCACTCATCATACACTTTGTCTTAACAGCGGCGGTCACGAGGCATTTTAGGGCGTAAAGAAGTTTATAAGTGATACAAGATGACTCCGGCGTCAACAGGCAGCATTATGTGAATAACTGGATTCAGCAACATTCTACAGGTTCACATTGAGAAGAAAACAGAAACATCAAAAACAGTCTTCACTGAAAGTTACGCTCATAACGTAATAATGTCAACGTGAGGGCAGAATGCGGAGCGGTCGACCTCTTCGTCGCGACGAGGGTTAAAAATACTTTGTGTGTGTGTGTGTGTGTGTGTGTCTGTGTGTGTGGGGTGCAGGGGGGAAAGACAGATCACACACTCTTTAAAAAAAGATAAGCGCTCTCGCTCTGCCGCGCCATCCCACCTTTAATGTTTGACGACACAGCGAGACCTGAAGGCTCGGTGTCGGGTCAAAGGCCCTTCACATCCCATCCTGCTCAGAACCGAGTGTGTGTCTGTGTGTGTAGAGGCGAGAGGGGAAGGGGGGCGGGGGGGGGGGGGGGGTTGTTTTGTTTTGCTAGCAGGATGAGTCAGTCTAAACAAACATTTTAATAGAGTGACTTATTTATGATCTGTGTGTGCGAGGAGGGCGAACGATGTTCGGTTAAAAATACTGTGTGTGTGTGTGTGTGTGTGTGTGTGTGTGTGTGTGTGTCTCTCTGCCCGCCTGGCCCTCTGGCACACTACATTACCACTGTCTGGAACATGGTTGCGTAATGCACTTTTAGTCTCGCTCTGTCAGAGAGAGAGAGAGAGAGTGTGAGTGTGTGTGTGTGAGTGTGCACAATAAGTGAGCGATATTGTGTGTTTCAGCAAAGTTAAGTGCCTGTGTGTGTGTTTGTGTGCGTGTAGTTTCATCCCCCTCCCATCCCCTAAATGTCAGATGTTAAGTGATGTTGAGACTGCCGTGGACGCAAGAGCAGACAGCTGACACAAACACACACACACACACACACACACACACACACACACACACACACACACACACACACACACACACACACACACACACACACACGCGCGCGTGCACGCTGACCTCATTCATCAGTACACTGTTCATACGGATGGTGAGTCAGCCACAGATGAGAGGAAAGGAAAGAGGAAAGGAGAAACCGGGGGGAAAAAGAGGAGCGGAGGAAACAAAGGAGAGGAACTAGAAAGGGCGGAAGGAAGGAGCAGAGTTGACGTGAGGAAAGAAGGTTTCTGGTTTTAAAAATCCCTTTATTAACCCGTTACATGAAAATGAGGGTGAAACGGGGCAAACTAGAGAAGCGGACAAGGAAGGAAACAGGAGGAAAAAAGGAGCAGAGGGGGAAAGAAGAGGAAAGATGAGGGCAGAGACGAGAAGGCAGAGTTGAGAGAAGTGCACTCGTTTCATTCCTTCATTCTTCAACACACATCTGAGGGGAAAGGAAAGGAAGGAAGGGAACGAGGAGCATTGGGAGAGTTTGAAAGGGGAAAGGAGACATTTGGATGCGTTTTATAACACACATTTCTGAAAAAGCTCAAGCCTTCTGTTTTATTGCTCCCTTTTTCTTCTTCTTCTCCATCTTCATTCTCTGTTCTCCTTCCCTCCCAAACGACGGCCTGAACCAAGAGACCCTCTGCTCTCTGAATGTGTGTTTGTGCGTGCCCGTGTGTCCGTGTGTGTGATTTTAGACTAATCCGTTTCTCCACACACGTCTGTTTGCATGTTTGGCTTCAGGTACAAATCTTATTCGATTGAATAAGAAAATGTGTCCAAACTTTAGGCTGGTACTGTATATACATGCAATGTATACTATGGTCTGTGAATTAGTGTGCGTCTGCTGCAGCCTGCGTGTGTATGTGTATGTGTGTGTGTGCGCTGTCCGTCTGTATTAGCAGTAGACTGAGTCTGAGTAAGGTTAATACGTCCTGGGGTCGACGCTGGCCTGACCTCCCTGTGTGTGTGTGTGTGTGTGTGTGTGTAGCGTCTCGGTTTCAATGATCACAATTGTACGATAGTCTCCTTGTGTCCACGTTTGAGGAGGTTCCTAAGTGAGAGGAAGGGTCATTACGTTGTGTTCTGTCCCGTTGCTCTCGCTAACCAATGTGTTGATAAAAGGTCTCATGAATTTCATGCTTGCTGAGGCTGACCGGCATCTGCCAGTGGTATTTTCTTTAAATTGGGAACATTAATGCGCAAAAAATGAAGTCAATGACCCATAATCCCATAAACCAATTAGTTAATTAGCGACGGAATAATCCACGAGTGAATTGAACTGAATTTTGTATTGGTTGGAAAGCAATTGGTTTTGTTGTATCCATTTTGAAACCTAAAACAATTAACAACATGCAGCCAGTTTAATGCATGACGCAACAAACCATTACTTTAGTAGATTTATTCCCCAATAACAGCTTTTAAAATCCAGTTCGCTTGCCCTGGTGCGTGTGCTTTACTCTGAATATTAAGACGACAGAAATGTGTGTACAACTTCCGGATTCCGGGGGGGGAATTACCAAACCTCAACCGTGCAGAAGAGAAACCTCCCCAACACACACACACACAGATAACAGTGTGAGTGCAACTTGGCGCACTGGTACCTTCTGAGACGAAGGTGAAGGGCTTGTTCCTGACGGACAGCAGCGTCAGCAGGTTGAAGAACAGAGCGACGAACGTCCCGACCAGCAGGCGGCCGCTGCAGAGACACGAAGAGGAACGTTTAGCCTGTGACTCACTGGAAGCTTTATTAGGGTCTTTGCATACATTTTAGATGTAGTTCCATTATAGAAGGATGTAAAGTGGTGACTTTTATGAAAATATAAACCACTGTTGCCTTTTTCCCAGGGAGCCGCGGGGCGCGTCTCAAAAAGGACGTCCTCGGCGAGCTGCCTTTCATCCATTTTTTGTTTTTGCAATTTCTGTGTGAAATTTTAAATGGGCCAAACAGATAACAAAAAACGGTAACTCTGTCTATTACAGATCCAAATCCATTTAAGAGCCTGAAAAACAAATTGTCCAAACAATCGGCAAAGGTTCCCCGCCGGTGAGCCAAAAACAACTGAGTGACAACCCCCCCCCCCCCCCTCTAAGAACAGATTAAAGGCCTCCGTCTCTCCGCCCGGCAGACACCTGTCCCTTCGGCTAGCAGCCGCCCTTCATGCCGCTCAATCACATCCACTCAGAGAAGAGAAGGGCTGAGACAGACGGGGGGGGGACACAAGGGGAGGGGCAGAGGGGGGTGTAATCTCATCACAGAAGACCGGTTCCAGGTTTAGCTGATAAAATCAGACTTTTAATAATTGTCGTATGCGATTTCAGACGTGAAGCTCTCTAGGACTTTTATTAACTTGTTTATTTAGTATATGTATATAGTGCAGTGTCACAAATATGCCTCAGACAACCACCAACCCCCCCGACTGAAAAACAAAACATCTGCAAACTGTGAGGTTTCCGTCAAACAAACAAAACCCTCTGGACACAGTCGAGCTCTCGGTGCCTCTCTTTCTTCATCTAATTAGCTGTAAAAAGTATTTAGCCTGTCAGTTAAAACGTCGCTTTTCTCTCCCCGACTCTCCGACCGCATCCCTCCGCCTGACCCGAATATCTGGGATGTTCTGTTCCGACAACAGCTGGAAGTGAGCGTGTGTGTTTTACCGAAGGACACAGAGCAGCATATCGGGTTGTGTGTTTATTTGAGAGCATCAGAAGGGGATTTGTGAGCGTAGAGGAAAGTACTTACGTATGGACCTCAGGCTGCTCCATGAAGCGCTCCACACTGACAAAACAGAAACAAACACAGTCAACAACACTGGCCAGGTGGGACCACGCTGGCTCTGTGCGTGTGTGTCTGTGTCTGTGCGTGTGTGTGTGTCTGTACGTGTGTGTGAACCAGAGACAGAGCGATCGAGACAATTGAAATGAATGAAAGTAGACAAGGAGCTAACAAACAGGAAACACATTAACAGGCAAACACACACACACACACACAATGCAGTCTGTCCCCTCCCGAGCCATTCATGACATGCACTGTACGCTGTGTGTGTGTGTGTGTCTGTCATGCAGGGATTCAGCTACATTAAAGAGGGAGAGAAGTGTTTTGTGTTAGACCCAATGGAAATAACAACTAAAGACAATTTGATTTGATACCATCTTAATGTTCATGGCAGCAAGCGAACGGAAACCAGGAGGAAAAAAAAAACTGAGGCATCGAGGGAATTGGGCACTTTTTTATTAATTACGTTGTCAACACAAAAAAGGGATTAAAGTTGTACTCGGTGAAGATACGGGTTGTAAAACATGAAGTTGTGTGTTGCAGAAGGAGGTGATGTTTTACATTGGTTGAGGGTCATTAAATCGACACACAGGAGCCTCCAAAGAAGAAAAATAAAAGGTCAGCTCGGTTTCAAACTGGGTTGGAAATGTTCCCCTCCAGTTCCCTGATGACTGACCGCAAGACAACCCCACACGGGGCGCCAGGACGCGCGTGCGTGCGTGCGTGCGCGTGCGTGTGCGCCTGTGTGCATGGTTGTCATGGCAGCCAGGCCGGGACATTCCCACAGCCCTATAAAATGCAGTAGTTCACACCACATGCCCGCAGACATAACAACGCCTTTACATCTTTGCACATGATGTTATTGTGTTTTAGGGGGTTAAAGCCTGCTGCCTTTGGACTATTCACGTGTGTCAATAGGTTTATTTAATGTTCTCAATCTTCCCTTGATTTAGGGGGCGATCACTTTATGTCTTATCTTAGAATTTCCTACTCTTTTATGAGCCGTGTGGATACAAGTACTAATACCGCTGCGTAGAGACGCCTTTTCTAGTAAAAGCTCTGCATTCAAAATCTTTACCGGGTACGAGAAGTACGAGAGAAGACATCAAAATAAAGTATCAATGACGGAGAGCTAAAAGATCCTGGGGTGCAATTATTGCATTTTTCTTAGAGCTGAGCTGAGACTGGAGAAAAACAAGCACCCCGAGTGGAGCAAAGCGCTCTGGTGAGACTAATGTGCAAGAAAAACAAAGACAAAAGAAAAGAAACAATTGGAAATATTGTGTGTCTTGTTTGGGAAATACTAATTCTGAGTCAGTCACGCTAAGAAAATAATTGAAATTTTAATCGAGAGAGACAGAGTGAATGAGACAAAAGGAGCAGACTCTTGAAGCCGCGCTGCTGATGCTTCGCAGATGTTCGATACTTTGGTTGGAATTCGTTTAAGTTCCCAAAAGCCCAAAAAGAATTGATCAAATATTTTGTGCCTCACCGCATAGATGCAAACATCTGACCGAGTATGAACAACAGACACGTTTGTTATTTGTTTCTACTGATTATTGTGAAGGTTTGGATCATTTTTTTTTAAATCTGGCATGCTTTTGCTAATTTCTCAGGATTACCGACCCCGTCTTTAATCCGTCTCTAAATTCAGATTAAAATGATCGTTACTCATGTCTTGTTTGATGCGTGTGGGCTTGTGTGTGGACGCACCTCTCCTTCAGGATGAACAAGGCTCCCAGCTGGATCAGAACAGTGGAGGCAAAAACGGCCAAAACCTCCAGTCTGTCAAACCTGCAGGGAAAGGGGGGGTGTGGTGGGGGGGGGGGGGGGGGGGGGGTCATTCATTGTGGGACAAACCGTCGGAAGATACGGCTCCAGTCGAGGATCAACATATAGAGTCTCTAAAGCCCCGATGCACCAAATCGCCACTCTGTAGAAACAGGAAATCAATCCGCCAAATCTGAGGCTCGGGACACGCATCTGCTCTACCAGGTGCCTTTACCCTGATAACGCTAACTGTTGCTGACCTCCTACCACGGGGTCACGGGGGGGGTCAATGGGGTCAATCCCGTCACAGTCTTTACAGGATGAGCAGCTTTGCCCCGGCGAGCGGTCCGCCGGGCTTAAGGGGGTTAAACGTGACGTGGGCGGTCCGCGGTATAACGCTCCGCCGCGGTGCAGCGGGATGATGCCGCCGCCACGAGAGCTCCCGCCTGGCCGGGCTGTGTGCAGCGCTCTAGTGGAGGCTTCACCAATCACAGGATGGGCTTTTGAAAAGAATCAGTTTTTCCAGTTTTGCGATGGCCAAGTCACGAAAGTAATCAATGATCAACATTAGCTTAACAGTAACTAATTGATGGGACAAGTAACACTAAAACTGCCGTTACCACCACGGAAAATGAATAAAATTGGTTTTGTCAGCTTACCACCTGACGCACACATATACATCCTAAAGCACACACACACACACACACACACACACACACACACAGCCACTCTTCACCACCTCAAGGTCAGAGGTCACCGGTCAGCTGCAAATACGCAGTTGGGCCACTTCACTGAAACTCAAACACACACACTTCTAAAGCTTTGGCTGAGCCTGACAACAGTAACTGAAGCTTTTCTGTCATTGCTACCATTGTGTTGACAATGTGTGTGTGTAAGTGTGTGTGTGTGTGTGTGTGTAAGTGCATAAACAAACAGAGACGAAGCTCCAACAGATGTGGCTAATTCTGGAGTAACGGGGAATCGAACTGTGGCCTCACCCGAACGAGTAGGCCTGACTGGGCTTCTTCATGGACACCCAGGAGCTGATGAGACACGTGATCAAACTGCAGAGACGGGAGAGGAAAATGACAACAAGAGCCGAGGTCAGCTAGAGTCTACCATCAACTTTTCTCCATCAAAACCTTTAAACCTGCCGAGCAGACAAACAAGTGTTTTCTCATCGCGATCAAAAAGTGATCCGGCATACCACATTCAAACGGTTATTTTCACAGAGAAAATCTACTTGCTTCATATTGGACAAAATTAATATACGGCTGTAAATGTTATCATTTGTGGTTGTTAATTTATTTGTGGTTTTTTTCCCATCGTTCTCTGATGTACAACTATTGGGGAACAAAGCTGAAGAGAAGGAAACACATCAACTGTTCCAGCTGATGCAGAACACACTCACCTGAACAGGTCAAAGATGGTGAGGTAGGTGTAGGCGGTTAAGGCTGAAACGACACAACAGAAGAATAATGACCATTAATATATATATATATGATAGACAGCACACCAACAACCAAGTTAGACCGTTTATCAGTGAGTTTAATTATGCTGAGCCGGCATTTCAAATCATTCATTCATTTATCTGCATGAAGCATTGTGGCGCACACTAGGAGAAATGTTTAACGTGACAAGGGGAAAACTCAATGTGGCATTTTTTTAAAGAAATGTTTATTATGGGCTGCTTTGTCTAATTAGACAGTGAGCCAAAAAAGCCCAAAAGCCAATTAACGAATCAACCATCACAGAGAGAGAAGCAGTGTCGTCCTGCCTTTCTACCCTGATGCCGTTCGACCCGCTTTCTCTCTAATCGGGTTCTGCTGTGAGGGGGAGAGGTGGGGGGATGAGGAGGGAGGTGGGAGGGGGAGATTAGAGCGGCTTTGTGCAGAGAGGAACATTTTGTTTCCCCACCACCAGTGTCCATGTTGGCCAACCTGACACCATGTAATCCTGACGCAGAGGCCCGCGGCGAAGGCCTGGAGAGACAGACGGGCAGCAGGACTGAGGCTGAGAGACGCACCGGGGAAGGAGAGGGGGGGGGGGGGGGGGGAAATCGACGCAGATAGACAACCGGAGAGAGTTTAGAGGACGGCCGGACGGGCAGACAGACAGGCGTGTGAGGGGTGGGGACATTTGATGGAGGGAAAGTGAAAGAGACGATCCCTAAGAAGAGTTGCGGGTAGTAAAGGAGAAAACAGACAGGAGAAGTGATCTACTAAGAGGAAGGACCGGCTGGGTCAAAAGGTCCTCCCCCCTGTCCCCCAGAGACCAAAACACTTCATAGTAAACAAAAAACATTACACTCGCATAATCTCATTTCCAAAAGTCTTTTAAAAGAGGAGAAGTCAAACTACTGAGCATCAGCCGTCGATGGATTGTGACGAAATCACCAGGGGGACGTGTGACCGCAACTGCTTTCCTCCTCAACGACCTCCTATTCGCGGGACCGAGGAAATGTTTGCATGCTCCTCGTGAGGTGTTTTCCTTCTTCCTGCACTCTAAATCACATCCTTCCTCTGAGACTCGGTGGTGGAAAATGAGTCTTGTGTCCAGGACGGATTCACGTAGGTTTATTGATCTGTAATCATCCGTTTCATTGCAGCTCTACGGCTGAACCCGCCGTGTTTGAAGTCATTTCTGTTATTTTGATATGCAGCGGCTCGCCTGCCCGCAGGGATCAATGAGGCTTAATGTCCCCGTGTTGTGTGGAATTAAAAGCAGCAGACAATAAAAGCAATAATAATAATACAAAACCCTGACATCACAAACGTGACCCTGAAATGGGGCCGGAACTAAATCAATAACTCGGCTGAAATTTCCCCTCTGCTGTGCTCAGATAGGTTTACATGCACACAGGAGAAACACACACGTTAAGACACACACACAGGCGCGCACACACACACACACACACACACACACATACCGAACCCGGTCAGATTCCTTTGTAAGTCTCCTGCTTACAAACACTGACACCCAGAGGACGCGTGGATGTGAATCCAAAGCAACAAATAGAGCAGACGGGACATTCTTGTGTATCTCACACACAAAATATGATTGCAACACACAGAAACGTACACGTCTTAACACATGCAGACGCATTAAGAGACACACACACACACACACACACACACGACCTGAACTCAATACCCACCACAGAGAGCGACCGAGCAACTCTTTTTTTCAGAAACGATCGATGTTTGTCTGCTCGTCCTCATTTTAAACTCCTTCAGCTTTATTTAATATTTTTTTCCTAGTTATTACATTATTTTCAAACCGTCACAAATGATTAGAAACGATGCAGGAGAAGGAAGGAAGAAGGATTTGGAGAGGTGGCAGGAAGGAGGAGGTGAGGGGTGGATGGAGAGATGAGAAATACGAGCAGGAGGATGAATATTTAATGCTGTCTGCAGAGGAGCAGCTCTCTCTCTCACACACACACACACACACACACACACAGTATAAGCACATTTACAGTAATTGTGCATATACGCAGTACACATGCATATAAGGGCCCTGCATTTATCACACGATTGACTGGCTGGAGTATTCAAGTGGAAACAATATTTTCTAACAAGATTCTTCCCCCTCTGAACGCTAAAGCAGTTTGAGAGTTTATGGATCAAAAGATGAAGACCTGATTTTTTTGTTTTTTTCACAACCAACATGGACAACAGGAGATGGTCACAACAATGGACTTCTTTGCTTCAGTGCGTCTTAACATGGTGACTTCACTGGAAATCCCTCCTGCAGATGTTTGGAGAACTGACTGACTGATCTTTGTGTTGCACATTTTCAATGGCAGTAGTACATCCACTCAGGTAATGGGATTACATTACACATCTGAGGTGCTCTTCCTCCACAGCTGAATGAATGGTCAATTAATCTGTTTGGTAAAGTCGTCACTGCTTCTGGTAAACAGGAAAGTGAGACGTAGAAAACACACACACACACACACACACACACACACACACACACACACACACAGGGTCGTGGTGTCAGGTCAGCTCTTGTAAACTAAAAGCTTCTATCGAAAGCCTCAAAGGCTGCGGTGAGGAGGAGGAGGAGGAGGAGGGGGGGGTGAAGAGGAGGCACGGATGAACTAGTGAGAGAAGGAGAAAGGGGAACCAAGCTGGGATCAGAGCCCGGCGCTGACACTGCTGACCACTGAGGGAGAAACACAAGGCTGGACAATCAGCACCATCTTTACCGGACACACACACACACACACACACACAGAACAATCCGCAACGCAACAACATTTAATTAAGAGAGTTGTAATTGATCTTCTCACGCTCAAACGAAGCCCTGAATGTCAAACGCTCCACACACACACACACACACACACACACACACACACACACACACGCACACACACACACGCATGTATGCATAAAAACAAGCATGTCTACATATGGTTAACACACACACACACAATCACACACACACAGCTTGTCATGCTGACGGATGACAAGTAACGTCTGTCGATATGAAACCGGACCAAAGTCAAATGGCTCCTCGTGTGTCCACGTGGGATTTGAGAGGCAGCTGGCAGAGATGTTAAACCCAACACATCGCCACACTCAGCCCGCCCGCACGCCCCCTGTGGCCTGACCCTGTACCCCCCCCCTCCCCCCTCCCCTCCGTTTCATCCCCTGCTGATGATAATCAATGTAATATCATCTGTCAAAGACAAAAACTGCATTAGAAAAACTAGGCTCTGCTACGTTGTTCAGGCTCCTCTCATCTCTCAGTGAGCCGCCAACGGAATCATCCACATTTAAAAGGTATAGTTTCAATCCGGATTAAATCCATCCACATTCTTTTCATTTGAAATGTTCATGAATTTTTTATTTATTTATTTATTTATTTATTTTAACCTGTTGATTGGAGAGAATCTAGAAGATGTTTTGCCATCTGATGATTTGGCACCGCTGATGACACCGCCGGAGTGCTCGGCGGTGCGACGTCCCGTGGGGGGGGGGGGGGGGGGGGGTTGGGGGCGATGCGCGGACCTCCTCGGCGTGTTTAGCCGACGGAGACGAACCGAGAGAAGAAGCAGATGTGGTGGCTGCGCGGGGAGTAACACGAGCGCACGGGGGCATCGGAGAGTGTGTGTTGGCTGTACTCACGGCCCCCCCTTCACCCACCCCCCCCCCCCCGGGACGCACTGCTTCACCAGCTGTGTTCTGACACACTGGAACACCAAGGGCCCGGGGACCACGCACACAAACACACACACAACCGTCTCTGGATGAGAAACAAACAAACTGATGGATATGCACACAAACACTGACACAAAACATGAAATAACATTTGAGGAATCTAAAGTCTTTCCAGTCTTCCCCTTCCTGTCTGAAACCAAACAGTCACATTCAATAAAACATTCATTTCCAATAATAGAAAATGACACACATCTCCCTGCTTCTACACACACACACACACACACACACACACACACACAGAAATACGCACACTTAATCATCAACAGACACTCGACCTGGTTTCTCATTGCTGCTCTCGGCCGAAAAACAGCTGGAGACACACACACACACACACACACACACACACACACACACAAATGGACTAGACTGGTCATTAAAATCATAAACACTGACTAACGAACAATACCGGGAAGATAATATATTGTTTGAAAGTAAGTTTAAAATATAATTTGCTTTCCTTTAACTTTACGTTTAAATCCATCTTGAAAAACAAACAACAAGACAGTGTGTCCATCCATCAGCTGGGAGGAGAAGAGGCAACAAGAGGGTGGGATCGGGGGAAGGAGGGATGGGAGATGGACAGGGGTGAGAGGGGGAAGGGGGGTGGAGAGCTGAGGTGGAGGCACGTACGTGTGTACGTGTGTGTGTGTGTGTGTGTGTGTGTGTGGTTGTGCCAAAAAGAGAAGCGGAAGACATGGTTCTAAGTGACACAAAGGAGGGGGCGGTCTGCGATTGTTGGATTGAGGGAAGAAAAAAGGAAACAGACAGACTATTGGACAGACACACAGATGTCTAAACTGCTGTGTGTGTGTGTCAACCACACACACACACATTCAGTCCAGTAAGACAAAAAGCTGAGGCCTCTGCTTTGTAAGAAAGTCGATCCCGTTGTCCAAAGCACAATTTGATACAAGAGGACCAGCGTGATCCCCCCCCCCAACCCCACCCACACACTTCTGTAGAATCATCATCAGCTTACGTTTCTGCAGCAGTGCAACAAAGACTGCTTAAGCAGCACTCAGACACACACCTTTATGTACACAAACATACAGGTTGTAATAACCGGATGTCTCTGTTATTATTATTTACTAAACATGAACATCTTTTTCTTTGTAACACATTTGTGAATCTTAGAGAAGAAGAGTCAGCACCGTGTTCCCTCCACAAGCGGCAGGCCGACACGTGTACACTCGCACGCACACACACACACAATAAGATAAAGAACAATGGGTCTGTATAACTTTCTGTGTAACTCTTTCTGCAGCTTCAACTAAGGATGAATCGCCTCAGTGCAACAGCAAGGCATGAAGTCTATGCTGCCATCCATGTGTATATACGTGTGTGTGTGTGTGTGTGTGTGTGTGCATTTAGGTGGCTGTTAATCCGTTAGTCATGCTAATGGGGCCAGAGCGGCCTCTGTGTGTGTTTTTATGGATGTGCCTCTGCATCAGGACATACAGTCCATATACATGACGCTCCTGCACATGGCATTAGACTGGCAAAGGGACATCTGTGTGTGCGTGTGTGTGTGTGTGTGTGTGTATGTGTGTGTGCGTGTGTCTCAAACGTCTATGTAGGTTATGCTTCATTTGAGCAGGAAGTGGAAAGGCACTGGAGGCGTTGGATGTACATGTTTACAGAGCCATGAGGAGACGCATGCGCAC
Source organism: Apeltes quadracus (assembly GCA_021346845.1). NCBI lineage: Eukaryota > Metazoa > Chordata > Actinopteri > Perciformes > Gasterosteidae > Apeltes > Apeltes quadracus. The sequence continues at coordinate 24,605 of JAHWDR010000215.1, forward strand.
ACCGCTCAAACGGCCACTTAATCAATGTCCCAAGTGTTGCATGATGGGGAGAACACGCCCCCCTCCCCCCCATCAGGATTTCATAGTTTATGCTCAGAGCTTCGGCCTCTATGAGGGATTATTTGGGATTATTCCACCCGCTCTGTATCTCATTGGATATTAGGCGTGGCCAGCATGGATAACATGCTGTAAACTAAACCTCACTTTTCAATAACAATAATAATAATAGATAAATTAAAGTAAAATAAAGTAAAACCCTCTCCCTAAATCCATGGGCTCCCTTTGGGGTTTGATTATCGACACTTTGACTTCTCACACACTGCGAATACGCCACTCGCCATCATAAAATCTGTCGGACAAAAACACGACTGTGCGAACGTGGCGTTGACTGGCGTC
>JAHWDR010000216.1:0-20000 GCA_021346845.1 Apeltes quadracus
GACATTCCGCTCAACCAGAAACTCTGAGCGGCCTGTTGTTGTCTCGTGTGTGCAGGCCGACCCCGAGGAAGGCGTAGCCTACGCCTCCATCAGCTACACCAAGGCGGCCGGCGGAGGAGCCCGGGTGAGCTCTGTGATAGAGGAAGGAAGACGATGAGGAAGCAACGCTGCATTTTTAGCCATCGCAAAGGGGGGGTTGAGCTTATTGCATACCCATGCTAACCACAACCATGATGCTAACGTGCTCACAATGCTACACGCCGATGCAAAGCGAGTGTGTTAAACACACACACACACACGCACACATCATGCTCCTGGTGGAGGGTTTAAGGGTTTATATTAAGGGTTTATATTTAAATGCACTTTGTGGTCTTTGCAGTCTTTGTGTGTGTTTGATGACGTGTTGAATCGAGTCGTGATCATGTGATCTTTCCCGCTCGTTTCCAGGCTCTTGTCAAAGATGGCGACGACGGCGACGATGGCGATGATGCGGTGACTTACTCCACTGTGAAAGCTCCGCCCCCTTCTTCTTCCTCTGGTGCCGCAGCCTCTGCTGGTCCCAGCGACGTCTACGCGGTCGTCAACAAACCCAACAAATAGGAGAGGCTGCGTTGAGGATTCCTGCGTAAACCGAGTCAGACTCATTGCTGAGATGAATTGAGTAATTTGAGTAATTTTCATAAGTATATTTGAATAACCTGAGTGTTCCCACCAGGTCAATCAGATTATTATTGCAAAAGGGAGGGAAAAAATGCTGATGTTGAAAAATAGTTTTGCAGTTAAAGTGAGCATGTGACCACGTTATTATTATTTTTACAAATTTGTTGGATGTATTGCTTTTGCTTTTGTTGGATGAAAAAGCCTTTCTATCCAGAACACGGTGTAGTGTGTTAACTAGTAGCACATGTGCAACATGCTGTTTTTATCATTCATTTGAAAATGTATGATATTATATGATTGTATAATGATATATTTTTAGGCTCAGTGATGTTTACCTTTTATACATGAACTTAAAGTGAGCCGCTGGTGCTTTTCGTTTATGGTGTTCTAGTGAAATAAACTATTAAGTTACATAATGTATCAGGGTTCATAGTCCGGGTTGATTTGAACTAAATAGTATGTCATTAGTATGTTATTAGGGTGCAACATTATTTTGGATACAAGGGGCACAACAACATTTCATCGTCTCCAAAGCATTGATACGGCTGATTGTTAAATGAAAATGATACTTTGACACAACAAACTTTATATTGGGGACGTTATTGTGCTGTAATATCATATAAATATTGTACGGTTGTTGTTCAATACTTCATACTTATTTTAATTGATTTTTTGTTGATTACAAAACATGTTTAGCCTGTAATGGAAATGTGGATTAGCAACCCCCTCTTTCCTCTTCTGTTACATCAGCTGTATGCTTAGTCATAGGTATTTACCATGACATTTTGAACTTTCATATAAAATCCTATTTTGTGTGGAGGAACTTTTGCTGCCAGAAAGAAATATATTTATACTTCTTCCATTTTATTTTTTTAGAAGTAACCCTGTCAAACACCTGAAGTTGAACAAAATGTGCAAAGATCAACAGTTGCAGCGAGTCACTGACAATCAATTTGTTGCAGATGCATCACTTGTTGACGCCTTCGTCTATCACAATCCACCAATCAGAGAACGACGTAAGTTCCAAATTATTGCGGGGCAGACTCTACGGCCCGCCCCTCTTTGTTGACTCGACCAATGAGCTGCCGCCGATTCTCTGCCGGGGATGCGGGCAGCGGAGAGGTAGAGAGCGAGCGGTCGGGTGGCTGGAGGGTCCGTTTATCCCCAGTGATTCAGTCATGTGAGGGATTAAAAGAAGACCTTTTGTTGTCGACATGAAGTCGGGATTTCTGGGGCGGTTGATACCGAGGAGCCGTGACGGGAAGGAATGCAGAGAGCAGGTAATTATTCTTCGGACTGGAGTATTGGGAGGCAACGGCCCCCGCAGTGAGGTAGCTAGCGTAACAAAAGCTCTTCCGGAAGATATTTTAAAAATAAATAAATTTCCGATCAGAAAATAAAGCAGTTGTTTGTATTTATTTTGATAAAACCATTACTGCCATATGTTAATATATTATATTTAAATAATCGAGTTCAGGAGTTTAGCACAACAATCGGTGTTAATCAATGCTGCACGCGAGGTCGGCTAACGTTGGGCTTTTACTTTGAAGTGAAAAGTAGCGTTGTCCCGGTGCGAGCGGTGTTAGCTCGTGCTTAGCTTGACACACGCCAGAAAGGGGGTGAAGTTACGAACCGTCGGACCAAAACAAGACCTGTCCCCGTGTAGGGGACACCGCAGCCCCGGTATGACCGGGACCTCCCCTCGTCTCCCGGTGTGTGCCTCGTGTGAAACGCCCGTCGAACCGGGCGGCCCGTCGCTTATGTGAAACGGATCCACGGTGGAAAGTAGGGTAACGGTTGAGTTAGTGACGGTTATTTAACGTTCACTCTGAATCAACTGGTGACTCTGGTGAGTTGATTCTTGCCAGTGCGTTTTAAAGACGGTTTCATACTTAAATAAGTTTGGTGTTTGCACCTAATTTATGTAGAATTGTATAATAAACTAGAATGTACTTGAAATAACTATTACTTTTCCTGTGAGAGAAACGTTAGCTAACTTTATTCAAGCTAAAGCTCTTAGCATCATTTTAGCATCAGTTTTCCATCTTCTTAGGTCTTCCCTTCATGGAGATGTTACCTGGTCCTTGTGGTGCAGAAACTCACCTGAGATGTGGACGGATTCCTTAAAAGTCTGCTGCACGTTGTGAGAGTGATTTAAATGTTCCCTCCAGGTTTGCTGTGGGAGATCAACATGAACCGTCCGACACTGACCAGCTCAGAGAAGCTGTTGTAACTTCTCCTCCTCCTCCTCCTCTTCCTCCTCGTCCTCGTCCCTCCCTGGGATCCATGACCGGACCCAACTCCCCCAGCCGGACCGGCACCACCCCGGCGAAGCTGAGCAGGCACGGCCGGTCCAAGAGCTCCAGCGCGCACTGCCTCCTCCGCTGCAGCACCCGGGAGGAGTCCGCCGCCTCCCCCCCCAACCACAGCGCCCGCTCCCCCGGGGAGGAGGAGGAGAAGGATGGAGGGGCTCTTTTCTACGTGAACAGGACGGGTTTCCCCATTGAAGGTCTCACGTGGGACAGGATGTGGTCCCACGTGGCCGCCGTGCACCTAGAGGGTCAGGAGATGGTCGACAGGATACGAAATGCGGCGTACCTTCCCCAAGGTGAGGAGCCGTTGTGTTCTTATTGTGTTTACACGTGTCACTACTGGTAACATGAGCTTCAAGCTTCAATTCCAGCTGCGTCCTTATCAAACATGGACACATTCGCAGACTATGTTGACTGTGTCAACTAACGCTTATTTTCATGGTCGCCTGCGGATTCCTTGATAGAATGGGGGGGGGGGCTTCTAGTGAAGAGTACTGACGTCATGAGGAGAGGATGTCCGTGTCCATCCAGCTTGTGTAGTCTGTGCAGAGGATTGCATCACCCCACCACAACGACCACGGTGCCACACCTGTCAAGTCGCGTCAACTGAGGATTTAGTTTTAGTCTGAGTGCGAAGCCCCACTCCAACTACAAGAACCTCAGTCGGGGCGACTCAGACGAGGCGGAGGAAGCTGAATAGTTCCTGCCGATTGGACAGCAGAGGAAAACTGCTTTTGATTGGCTGTCAGCGTTTGCATCGTCCTCCTGACTCCCCACACACACTCATGATCCACGTCTCTGTCTGCTGCCTCCCCCCCCCCCCCCCCCGGCCCACATTCTCCTCAGAGTTATCTGGTCGCTGCTCGGGATGAATGCTGGCAGTGTTTCTGGGGGAGGGGGAGGAGGATGAGGGGTGGGGGGCCCGGTTGTTGTCTTTGCACTGCTAATTGGCCATGAGATGAGGTCGTTAGTGATCCCGTACTCGTTGTTCTGGGCCCATAAGGAGCGGCAGGTGGACGGGTTCACGTGGAAGAGCTGGTCCGCTCCTCTGAGCACCGAGGCGTCCTCGGTCTACGTTGTTGTTCTGTTGACCTTCAACCTGGCGTGTGTAAACGTGCACGTTGCTCTCAGATCGTTAAGCCGTCAGGATGATTTGTCCCCCCCGTCCCCTCGTCCTCATTCACGCAGCAGAAGTCTTTGCACAGAGGCGGAATAATCCCTCTAACCCAATCTGGGTGGTGGATAATCTCTGGGTACCAACTGGACTTTCAACAAGAACAAAGCCGCCTGGAACCCGTCTGACCGTCGTGCACATTAGTGCACGTTTCAAGCCCATAAACACAAGGTGACATTGTGTCATTGCTCTGGATTAAAATGTAGGATAGGATTTTATTGTGAAAGCGCGTAGACATTCTTTTAGCATGCGCTGCAGCAGACGCAGCTAACACACGTCTCCAGGTCCACATGAGTTATTCGTTCACAACACGAGAGCAGCTGGTGGATCCCACCCCTTTCTGTCCTGTTCATGGTGGATCAGTTTGGACAGATGTGGCCAGAGGCAGAGAGCTGCAGCCCTCAGCTGGAGGAGCTGCAGGAGGTAGAAGGTGAGGAGGTGCTGCTCCTCGGTGGGATCACTGCCGCCAGCCGCCTCTTTACAGCAGCAGGAGAAGAAGCGTCTCGAGTTCACGCTTGATTAATCGTTTTGTCCTCAGCTGTCGGTGACAGAGGGGAGACAGACATTCCTCGGGACCCCCCCCCCCCCCTCTCTGGTTACACTGCTCTTGGGCCGCCCAGGAGGTCCTATTTAAATGTGGACATTATTCTTCATAACATGAAACATTTCATTTGAAATGTGTGTAAAACCTTTGTGACGTCATGTGACCCACCAGGCTGTGTTTTCATTGGATTACTGGTGGGCCGATTACGGTCTTTCTCCCTAAATGTCGGACTCCTCGTTACACCTCTGGAACGTGACAGCTGCATCTAAATCCATCCATGCATGAAGAATGCTGACTCACCACAGGTGTTAGGTTGCTCCTCACACTTAATGTGCACGTAGGCTCGTGCACACCGAGACTGTCACTTCATCACAAACATTATACTGAGGCTCTGCTCTGACTGATGTGACCCTGCAGCGGAGGAGGGGGGGGGGGATCACCAGTCATCTCACTCACTGCAGCTTAAGAGAGAGAGAGAGAGTGTGTTTGTGTGTTTGTGTGTTTGTGTGTTTGTGTGTTTGTGTGTTCGTGTGTGTGCCAGCGAGTTGCTCCTCAGTGAGGATTTCACGACATGTTGAGATTATGCGTCAGTGAACCTGCTATTTACCGGTCCCAGCTGGTTTAAGGACTGGCTTACAGACTGGTTTAAGGACTTGGCTGATGGTGAGGGGGGCCAGTTGCTTGACTGGTTGGGTCCCAGTAACCTGCTGGCTGTAGTGGAAGTAGATAGGAGGATGTTCAGCGTGTGTGTGGTCGTACGTCGTCGCTCTCATGAGCCCTTAGTTTTCAAAGGACCATTTAGAAACAAAAATAAACCACCTCCTGCTCAGCAAATAAGCAGTGAGGACCCTCCCCCCCTCCCTCCTCTACCTCCCCCACAGGAAATGAGAGGGCTGCTGCTTATAGTTCACCCTTCCTACACACACACACACACACAGGCTGCCTGCGTGTGGAGGAAGTGTCGCTCTGCGTTGAGCTCTGACTCGCCACATATGTGACCTCTGTCTGTCTCTGGAGTGGTTCTGGTTGATGTGGATTCGGTTTCACTTCCACCCCAGGCCTCCCTCCCCGCTGTGTGTGTGTGTGTGTGTGTGTGTGTGTGTGTGTGTGTGGTAAATGCCCCCCCCACAGCGCACCACAGATACCAGCAGCTACTGTCTGATAGGAGATGAGATGACCCCCCCCCTCTCTCTGCAGCATCCCGTTCCCTCGGTCCCGACCTTCAGACCCTCCATGTCGGCCCCTGATTGGCTGGTGGCCGTCCAGAACTACATGAAGGCTCTGCAGTATCCTTTTGCTTGTTGGTAGCAATGACACAGTAGCACACGTTGCCACGACAACGGATGCGAGCCACACCTGGCGGGTGGAGACGGTCCGCTTGGCGTCTCGTCATCTGACCAGCGGGACACAACCTTGTTGTCCCTGACGCTTCCCCCAGATACAACCACACGGGAACCCAGTTCTTCGAGATCAAGAAGAGCCGCCCACTCAGCGGGTAAGTGAGGAGGACAGGAGGGGGACAGGAGGGGGACAGGAGGAGGACAGGAGGGGGACAGCAGGAGGACAGGAGGGGGACATTCACTTAAAATGAAAGGGTTTCTTTGTTCTGCATGTGCACAACACTCAGGTTGATGTAAGTCAGTGGTTCCCACATTAAGGTCATTCCTTCTTTTCAGTTAGTTACATTAGAAAGTATTTTTATTCATAAAATAAGCACATAACACTTTACTTTCCAGTGTGGTTTACAAAATGTAATAAAACTGTTTTCAAGTGATCAATGTACTGGTTTGGGATTGAACTAGTTTAGCATCCGGCTCACACGAGGTTGTGGTCTTCATCACGTTGCTTCCCCATCATTATTCTCATCCTCCTCTTCCTCTTCCTCCAGGTTAATGGAGACAGCAAGAGAGATGATCCGAGAGTCTCTGCCAATCAAATGTCTGGAAGCCGTCATCTTGGGAATGTATCCTTTACCACACTGACTCAAACACTAGCTCACACGCACACACACACACACACGCACGCACGCACGCACGCACGCACGCACGCACGCACGCACGCACGTTCCTCTAATGTCTTAAAACACTTTCCAGCTCTTACTGAAAAGCGTTGCCTGGCAACAAGCCCTCTTCAAAACGTAAGCACTTCACCACACACACACGCACAAAAAATTCACAAGCAACATTTTATAAAGTCGACTCCTTTTAAAAAAAAAAAAGTGAATACAATCCTCAATACATCCAAATGGACCAACAATATTCTATTTGAGTTGGAAGAAGATAGAAAAATGTCTATTTCTATTCCTCCGATCCAACTACATCGATCTGTGCTCGGCGAGTTGGCCATATGGACGACATATATCGATCAAAGATTGATTTAAAATGTAATACATCGATTGTATCGATACTAGGAAATAACCCATTGGATTTAAGCACGTCAGACTTTTTTCCTAGCACTTTTGTATCGCGAATCGCGATCAAATCGAATCGTTACACCCCTAGTAGTAAATGTTCATGTTTGGTTTGCGCCGAGACGGCGCTATCACAAGCAATGTACACATTGAAAAAGAATTCAGGCCCCAGTGAGAATTGAACTCACGACCCCTGGTTTCCAAGACCAGTGCTCTAACCACTGAGCTATAAGGCCCTGCTGCTGTGACCTCAGAGGCGTCACACTTAATATTCAGTACATAGAGGAGGACGCGCCCTATTTGCTGCGTCAGGAATGAGCGCTCAGGTGAGTCATCAGCTGGTCACTGGGTGAGCTCCACCAAGGAGCACGCCTCATTCTCAAGCCTGCTCAGCTAAAGACGACAAGGATTGCTGTCCTCCTGTCTGTGTGTGTGTGTGTGTTAGACTCTGTGTCTCATCGGATTAACCGTCACTGAGTTTTTTCTTGCAGAACAAAGCCTCAAGTTGAAGGCTAACAGAAGTTACACCTAAAGTAAAGTATTCTGTAATATCTAAAGACCCTAAAGTCCTCTTCATCCAGAGACGGTATTCTCATATGTGTCTCAGCAGTGCCGTCACACATTTACTCATGAACTGGTTAGATTGGGGTCAAAGGTCAGGGTCCCTGTGACCTTGTGTGCAACATGTCAGGTAACAAGGACATCCACTGATCTGATTAGGACTTTGAAAGGAATAGTGATGGAGAGAAGAGATCATTTCATCTCAGATCAAAGCTTCTCACACGGAGCCGGATGAGACCAGTCGAGTCTCCTTCTCTGTTTGGAGCGGATTTCTTCCCAGTATGTGTATGGATGAGTTCAGCTGGGTTAAAACTGACAACTCTCTCCAGTGGTGGTTACTATGGCAACCGAGAGAGAGATATTAAATCTGAGCCTCTTAACTGAGAAATGGCTCGACAGCTAAATCTTCTTATTTCACTTCCAAAGTTTCTCTGCAGGAATGTAAATGTGTGTGTGATTGTTATCCGTCTCTATATTTACTCCTCATCCACAAATGAGCTCAAACTAAACAAGAATGCAGAGTGAAGCCAATGCTGAAATACTGTAAAGCTGCATTCTCTGCATGGCCAGCAGGGGGCGACTCCTCTGCTCCCATAGACGTCTATGAGAAATGACTCTCTTGATTTATTCCCTCAGTAAACATTGTAAACATGAGTTTATGATCTCACTCCCTAGTTTCAAGTCTTCTAAATTACAGCATGATGTTTATTTAGTAAATTAGGGTCCATTTAGAGTCAAACAGACCATAAAGCAGGGGAGGCTTTAGGGCGGGGCTACACGCTGATTGACAGGTAACTGCAGCTGTCATTAGTTTACTCCGTTGGAAACTTGGTAACTTTCGTGGTTCCAATGGATGAAAAGGAGATAAGGAGGAGAGGAATGAGGAGGTCAAAGGTCAAGAGGGGCACATAATCCCTCCGTATCTCCTCGTGTTCCCGAGGTCAAACAGACCCCCTGAGCGTGTGTCATCATCTCCGGTTGCTGATGGAGCCGGACAGGAGGAGCAGCTGCTGGTGGCCTCGGCCCTGAGCGAGTCCCTCTGAGTCTCACAGGCTCGGGCGAGAACCAACAAACAAACAAACAAACAAACAAACGAACACCTGCTTCCTCTCTGGGGTTCCGTCCTCAAAGGTCGTTTTCCTTGAGTTCGTCTTAACCAGCTACCTGACCAACGGGCTGACGTCTCTGGAGCGCTTCCCCATCAGCTTCAAGACGCAGTTCTCGGGCCACTGCTTCCACCACGTGGTGCTCGGCGTGCACTGCAACGGGCGCTACGGCACGCTGGGCATGAGCCGGCGCCCGGACCTGATGGACAAGCCGCTGACGCACCGCACGCTGGGCGAGCTGGTGGCCGCGTTCGAGAGCTCCTACAAGAAGTACCAGCACACCCTGAAGAAGGTGAGCGACGCGACGGGGGGGGGCGGAGCCGTCGGGGAGCGCCTCGTCTGACCTCTTGCTCCCCCAGGTGAAGATCGGCCTCTACGTGCCCCACGACCCCCACGTGTGCCAGTCCATCGAGTGGAAGCACCTGGTGCTGAACGCCGCCCGGCTCGGCCCTCAGGAGATGAGGAGGGAGCTGGAGAAGCACGGCCGCGACATGAGGATGAAGGTGCACGCACACACACACACACACACAGAGCGCTCACTGCACACGCCGCACACGCCCGTTTCCTTCACTGAAGAACACAAAAGAGCAGAGTGACCTTTTAAAAACGTGTATAAAACGTGTGTATGTGTGTGTCAGAGGTCAGAGGTCACGCTCATGCCAGTTTATCAGTTTATTGATACGGTGGTGAGACTTGATACCTTCTCAGATTCTACAGACTTTTGCTTTGTGTGATTTATTTTCTTGTTCTCAGATCCTCAAATCGTCCAGCGCACAGTCACCGATCAAGGAGCGCAGCCGGGGGAAGTCCTTATCGCCACGGCGACGACCAAGCAGTCCCCAGCGCCGCATCACACACCGCAGAGACAAATCGTGAGTGCGTGTGTGTGTGTGTGTGTGTGTGTGTGTGTGTGTGTGTGTGTGTGTGTGTGTGTGTGTGTGTGTGTGTGTGTGTGTGTGTGTGTGTGTGTGTTTGAAGAACAAGAGTGTGAATCTCTACTCTTAATAAAATACAACTCTTTGTTGATTATTATTCAGTAAAAGAACGTGAAACGAGTTAAAGTCACATTGCAAAAGAGACCGTGAACCTTTCAGTGAAACTGTGTGTGTGTGTGTGTGTGTGACTGCAGTGCGACTGGCCTGCAGCTGTCGTCCAAGTCAGATTGTATTACATCCCAGCACACAGCTGACCACACACACACACACACACACACACACAGCAGCAGGATCAGTGAGTCTCCTGTTGTTTCTCTCTGACGAGGCACCGAGACGACCTTTATTATGAGAAGCGTCTCATAATTCTTTAATGTTTTAATTGTGGATTTAGTGTAACCTGCCTGAGGAGGTGGTTTCCATGGTAACGCTGTCTCTGTCCGTCAGGCCGTCCTCGGTGGAGAGGAAACCTCCGGAGCTCAGCACCCTCAACGACGGCTACCAGATCCGCATCTGATGGCATCTTCACCACACACACACACACACACACGCACACACACATGCACACACACACACGCACACACACACACGCACACGGTATGGAGAGGAAAGGTCGCCATGACAACAAGATGTTCGCCTCCCTCTGCAGGAACAGATGTTCATCCGGGGGGGAGGGAGGGGGGCTGTTGTTTAAGGCTGGAGATTAGGAAGGAGGAGAGAGGAAGTTAGGAGAGGAGGTAAGGGAAGAGGAGTGGGAGCTGCGTTTGACCTTCATCAAACACCCGGCGCATCGTTTGCTCACGTCGGCTCCTCCCACCGGTCGAACGCGTTGAGCCCCCGTGTGGACGAGGAGGACGAAGATCTACTCAGCGAGAGACACAGGAAGTCCTCCCAATGTCTCCTCACTTCTTCTTCTTGATCCCTGAGCTTCTTGTTCTGCCGCGAGCAGCTGAATGAAATCCGGGTCTTCCAGCAGGACAGAAACACGCACATTTCAGACAGGAACAATCGACCTCGGCCACCAGAAGAATTCCACAACCCCCCCCATGAGCCCCCCCCACACGCCACCCGACAAGCAGCTCGCCATCTTGTTGAAGAAGATGAAGAAGGGAGAGTTGATACTTTTGATGTTTTTGTTTGTTTTTAGAAAACCGAAGAAGCACAAAGCCGCTTTTAGTGATATGAAGAATTCTGCTCCTCATCAGTGGGTCAATGGGGGTCAATGGGGGTCAATGGGGGTCACTGCAGGGTCTAAACCCCCCCAGCACTCAGACACTTCTTCTTCACGGTTCATCTCCTGGAAGGTTTCCGTTTGCTGTTTGTTGGTCATTTGTTTCGGTTCGACCTCTTGAGGAGTTTTCATCTTTGATTCATTGATTGTATGTTTTGAAGGTAAGAAGAACACTCGTAGTTGTTGCAGGTGTTTTTTCACGGCCTTTATTCGATTGGTTTCCAAAGTGCTGACACCACCATATCACTTCTTTCTGGAGGAACAACTTGAAACATCAGCTGACAACAAGGAGGCTCGTTAGTTTCCTGTTACATATCAAACTCATAAATTCTAAATTTTCACCAGAAAAAAACAGTGCTTGTAAATACTTTATTTGAGCACTGAATTAACAGAAAATAAATATTATTCAACACAAAAATCCAACCAATTAGGATGAAGAACATGCGTATCTGTAGCTCAGCTTCCAGTGCCTCAGCAGCGTGCGATCCGATTGGATGATGAGTCGTCACATGATTTGAGTCCACTTGCATCGTGCACAATGATTATTGTCCTCTTGCTGGAGTCACAACTATTTCTTCTTCTGTGGTTTTCGCAGACATATCTGATCTGTGCTGCGACTCAATGAGCACGAGACCAGCATGGAAGAGTGCGTGTGTGTGTGTGTGTGTGACACACACACACGTGTTGAAGGAGTGTGTTCCCCGTGTGACGACCTGATGTTTTTTATTCGTGTGGAGGAGACGTGACCCTCGTTCGTATTAATATTATCGTAACTTTTCCTGCAGCGTTTTTTATCAAAATCTGTAGCAGCATGTGTTCTTTAAATAAATGATCTACGTTTTTAACGCGCTTCTCTGCATCACTTCATTCATTGATACAGATTTGTAAATGTGACAACTTTAAACATCGAGAGAAGGAATGAAAAGAATGAAGTTATTCCTCCTGTGATTACGAGCTCGTATTCACTCGCAGGCTGTGTGTGTGTGTGTGTGCGTGCGCGTGTGTCCTAGCCATCAAGGTGAGACGTCCAAAAGCCAGCAAAATATTTTCAAATGTCAATAATTTGACTCTTATCCGTATTAGATTAGATTTAAAATGCCTTACTATTGACTATTCTTTGCCTTTTGCCGACGTATTATAGTCTGATTTTTGCAGAGCTTTGCCTCTCGCTCCGTTTTACTCCATCCACTATCCACTCTGACCCTTTATAAGACATTCTATGTTTGTACTTCCCAAAGAGGAGGCCTCTGCTGCCCCCGGTGCTCATGAGGGGAAATGACTCCTCTCTCCTCTGTGGCTCCTCTTCGTGCCGCAGGAGGCGACATGAAGATGTTAGAATGCGGCCCAGAAATGTGATGAGCACAAACGGACTTCCTGCAGAGAAACCACACCAGTGACCCAAAACGATGGTGACGTGCGTTCTGCATTATGGTGACTAGCGTTGATGCTAACGTGAGGACCACCGAGCTAATCATTAGTAAACGTCTTTAAAAAAAAAAATAGTTGATGTGATTGAATTTGTAAAGTTTAAAAAGTTAAGGTTGAAAAAACACGTTTTTATTTAAAAACTAAACGTAAAATCCATCCACTGCGTGTGAAGTGTTGAGTGTCTAAATGCTTAATGTCCATAAAATTCTAACCGTGAAACAACATGTTTCATTTTATCAAGTGAAGATGAAGCTTTAAAATATAGATTTAAAAATCTGCCTCTTCCGATATTCACATCTCGCCAGAGAACCGCTTCATAAACAAGTGGAGGAGTAAAAGCGTTTCAGTTTAGAACATCGTCAGCACCAGAAGCGGAAGCTGGCGAGGAGAGGGAGGTGATCCGACGAGTGACACCGGTTGGGCAGGCCTTTGACTTCTACCACCTCCGACTTGCCCACCAATGACAGCCGTCCCAGCAGCTCAAGGCCCCGCCCACCCGGCAGCGAAGGAAGCGCAGTGGATTCTTTGAAGGAAGAAGAGGTGAAGAGGAAGATTAATAAGATCAATAATCATCATCTACGATACGTTCACGGCTGTGAACTTATTGTGCGTGTGCGTGCGTGCGTGTGTGTGCGTGTGCGTGCGTACTCAGTACCGGGGGTGTACAGGATGTAATCCACAGTGGAGGCGGTGCGCGAGTGAAAGGTGGTGATCTCGGGTCGCCCGTCGGGCGCCAGGCGGTGCTGGTAGGACGAGCGCAGCTTCAGACCGTGCTCGATGCTCGCTCCCTGTCTGAACGCACACGCACACACACGCACACACACACACACACGCGTTTTGGGGGGAAACTCCTTGAAAAGGGGCTCTTCATTTGGGAGAGGGGGGGGGGGGGGGGGGGGTGTTACCTGTCAGCAGCAGCAGCAGCTTTGGAGGAGAGGTCCTCTACGCTCAGATCAGAGACGACTCCTCCGACTGCTGAGAGAGACACACGTCAGAGACCGGAGGCGGCTAGCTGCTCCCCCCGTTCCCAGTCTTTGTGCTAAGCTAAGCTAACTGCCTCCATGTGGAGTGAACAATGTGCAAGGAGATGAACATTCTGTCGAGTCCTTTAGATGAAGAAGCATCTTAACCTGAGCTTACAAGACCAAATCAAACAATTGAACAAAGCTCCGCCCCCCGGAGCGGCTCTCTAACGGGGGGAGGGGGGGGGGTCAAGCGTTAAAGGGCGTGCACCTGTCGCGCTGCCGGAGGAAGACTCCGCCCCCGGGACGTCCTCGTACCGACACCGACGGTCGATCCTCAAGCTGTGAGACCAGAGCGGAGACTTGAGGACACGCCGCCCTGTGGGCGTGTCTTTCTGACCCGACACCTGCGTGCGCGCAAACACACACACACACACGTCACTACCTGACCCCCGTTGACCCCTGGGAGCCCCTCCCATGCCGCTCCCTCACCATGCTGCTCAGGAGGCCTCGGTAATCCAGGCGGCCCGTCGTCAGGAAGCCGTACAGCGGACTGCGCGGCGTGGAGTTGAAGTCCCCGCACAGCACGACCGGATTGGCCGATCCGTCCGGGAGGCGGGACAGCCGGCCGATCTCGGCCAGCAGGATGGCGAGCTGGGCCAGCTTGATGTCGCCGCGGTTGGGGTTGTACAGCAGGTGGGTGTTGGCCACGCACAGGAAGGCCGAGGGATCCGCCCCCCGCTGCTCGGCGCCGCTGGGCCGCAGCAGCAGGACCAGCCCCACGTTGTCCCGGTCGAGGAGGGCGTCGCCGGGGCGGAAGAACTCCACGGGATTGGAGGAGAGGAGCGAGAGGCGGGACGTTTTGAAGACGACGGCGCAGCCGTCTGGTTTGTTTCCTGTTCGCTTCTTGTACTCACACTGGTAACCTGAGACACACAAACGCACACACACACTTTCATTAATACACTAATAATAAAAACAGAAAAGACACAAATAAGGAAATAAAAGCCTCACAAAGAGGGGACACAATAACATTAAGGAACAAATGAATAATAAAAGCTTCATCACTTGATACGGACCGAGTTCCTGCAGAGCCGGTTTGATCTGCTCCTCGTAGTGGTCCTCCTGGACCTCCTGCAGACAGAGGATCTAAAAAATTAAATAAAAAGGGAAACTTCTGTAAAATCTTAAATCTTGATCATCAAGTTAAGACGCGAGACTATTTAATTATTTACTTTAATGTTTAAGGTCAAAAGCATCTCATTTTGAGACGTTTTGGATTCATGTTTCATTTGTATGTATTTATTTGACTTTTTACTGTGACATACAATGTGTGTTTGTGAATGTTTTGAGCATCAGTGGGAAGTTTGGACACATTTTGTCTGAGAAAGCGAGTCCAAACTTTTGACTGCTCTGTTATAATTTGAAACCGGCGTTTCTCACGTCGGCGTCGTGCTGCCGCATCTCGTCCAGCAGGTTGGGCAGCCGCTGGTCCCAGGTCAGCAGGCCGGGGGCGCAGTGTTGGTACAGGTAGACGTTGTCCCGCAGCAGCTGCTGAGACAGGATGTTGTAGGACATCACGGAGAAGTCGAAGGCTGCGCCGCCCCCTGGAGGCCGGGTGTCGCTGCTGCAGGCCGGGCGAGTCCTCCCAGTGTCTCTGCAGAGCTGAGGAAAGGACGGAGGGGACCTCAGAGGACTTCAGGCAGAGAAAAACTAAAACCATCTGATGTGGAGAGCTAGACTCAAAGGAGTCTAGGCTGCAACGATCCTTCGCTGTAGGATTCCAATGAAATAAATAACGAGATGTGAAGGTTAGAAAAAGGTTTGATTAATCGGAGAGAAGACGTCGAGGTGTTGGACACTTACTCTCTTAAAGACGCACATCGTCCACCAGCACCAACTCACAAACAAGTTAAAATCCCTCAATGTGCGCACGTCTTTATCTTTGGACCACGAGTACGGAACTCGTGGAGACGCTTGTTTTGTTCCATGGAACATTTTAAAAGTAAAGGTCAACGTGGAAGAAAAGAAACGTGGGAGCGAGCGAGCTAAACGCAGCGACGCTTCTCCTACTTACACTTCACGTCTTCCCGCTGTCCCAAGCTTGTGGACTGTGACCCTTTCTGTCCTCCCGGTGGACGCTTGTCCCCCCTCCTGTTCTGGGTTTTGTCTCTCGGTCTGTGCTTCTTTAGGGATTTTGTCTTTTTCTCATAGTCCCTTTTCCGTTTTTTCTGACTCTCCCCTCGCCCTCGGCTCCCATCTTTGAGGCGGCGGTTTGGTCGCTGCTCCCTCTCGGATCCTTCGTCCTCGGCCTGGCCTGTCGTCCCCTCCCCTGCTCCTCCTCCTCGATTATTTTCCTCGGCGCTCCTCCTCCTTTTGTGAGGAGGCTCTCTGTCTCTGTGGGCGTGCTCCATCGTCATGCCGACGGTGGAGGAGAACGAACGGCAACGTCCGCCAAAGTCCCCCGGGTCGACGCGGCGAGGGGCCAGCATCCTGGCGGAGGAGAGCCGATGGTCTGCCGGGTGGAAGCGGGGGAGTCCAGGAGGCGGCCAGCTTGGACGAGGAGCGGGGATGAACCGGGGGACGTGGGAAGAGGAGGGGCCGCTGCCTCTGAAGCCAGGCCGGCAGAGAGCCGGGGGAGGGAAGGGGGGGCGGAAGGAGCTCAGCTGGCGCAGGAACATGGGGCGGCTGAAAGGAAACCAGTGTCCGCTTACAGAGACGTTATGGATGAGAGACGCGGGAGGAGGCGGAAAAAGACGGGCAGGAAATTGTGATGTATGACATTTTAAAAGAAAAAACGAGCTGAATATCTCACGTAAACTTTGAGAAGCAGAGTTCATTTAAAAAACAATCACGGCTGACAATAATTATTCCGTATTGTTCATAGCATGTCAGTGATCAGTTGGGTGACTAATCCATTAGCTGTAGCAACAGTACATATAAAATACACCATGGTGACATTAAAGAATACTGACAATGAAAAGAGGATGATTTTGTTTATTTTGAATTGTTTGCTAACAGTAGCTAAGTTAGCCGTTAGCCGTTAACCTCAGAAAGCTTTTGACGTTGTTTAAAATGCGAAGTCCATTAAATCCCTGATAAAAACGTGTAACTGTTGGTAAAGTGTGTTGTGCTTTAAATCCTCTGGTCATTAAAGTCGTCATTTCGCATCGTGCAGCGTGTAGCGTTAAGCTAGCTCGCGTTAACTTACTTCTCTTCGGAGGTGGAAGAAACATCGCTGATGTTTCGGTTTGAATGCATCTACAAAAGGATTTTAAGCGAATATTATCAACGTTTTGATGTTTGTTGTTTTTAGACTGAATTGAAAATCACCGGCCATAGCGGATTGTGAGTCGCAAAGTAAACACGTCACCGGAAGTGCACCGAAGGAGACGTGCTGCCTTCACGTACAGCGAATGGACTCGGGATTTTCATTTAAAATAGTGGAATCGTGCTCTTCGGACGACTGACGGGCGGAGTAACGCCTCACCTGAGGTAGATTTTGTATTATTTAAAAAGTTACTTAAAAGTTACACATATGGACGACTTTGTAGAACTCGAGGACAAAAAAGAAGAAAAGCCAACGAGTTGAAATATATACTAACCGTCGAGTAAATTCTAACTTTAAATACATCGAATGCCACTATTCGTTTGATCCTCCACTGAGCAGTCTGCTGCGCTACACATATACAACCGCGAAATACTCAATTATAAAACCTTTGTTTTGCTGTTTCGTTCCCTTTATGGAATTTACCACTGTACGTGACGTGATCGGAATAATTTCCGAGAACGTGCCAACGCAGCAGCCACCTTCTTCCTCTCTCTGGTACTTGTAGTTTTATCATCTCGGTCTGTGACGTCTAATCACAGCGCGATGACAGTGAACGGACTACAGCCGCCACGGTACGGCGGAAATAGTGGCCCGACCGGAAACGTAGCTCACGACCGCGTCTGTTTCATCGTGAGAACCCCGACGCGTTCTCACGCAGCAACTGCCAAACAATACGGCATAAATCTGCAAAAAACATGATCGTCAATCCACAGTAAAATGTAACTAAACACGAGTGTAACTCGCGTACGTTTTTATATCCCCTTCTTTTATTGGAAGATCAGCTGTCGCAAACACAGAGGGTCATCGCGTACTTACGTAAAAAAAAACGAGCCTCTTCTGGGAGACAACGTGGACGCGGAACGTCAGCTGCGCATTTGCATCATGCGGTCCAAACCCGCCGGGAAGCTTTCGGGAGCAGCGGTGCACGATGAAGGAGGGACAGCGACACCTCCTCCCGCCCTCTGCGCGTGCGTCTCTCTCTCTCTCTCTCTCTCTCTCTCTCTCTCTCTCTCTCACTCATTTCTTCCCCTTTACTTTCCTCCTGCAGGAGCCCGTCCAGCAGCCCTGAGAAATGTGCCATTTACTGTTATTGGTTTTTCCCGTGTGGCTCTTTAAATAGTGGTAAATAGCTTAGTAGTAGAAGTAAAACGTACTGCGGCTCTGAATGTGGAACTTTATTTCTACAATTGTGTGGTTTCATTAACATGAAGATTGTGTTAAACGCTGTTAAGAGACAATAAACAGTGAAATGTGCATTTTGACTGGTGTGAATGAAACAAGAAGATCTGATATAAAACCTTTATTCAGGAGCCAAACAGGATATCAAAACGATGCAGCGCATGATTTCAAACACAAGAAAGAAAGTCGGGACACGATTTGCAGAGAATCCGTCTCCACAATTAAAAATACGCCATTTGCAAATAAATAAAGAAGTGTCTCCAGTTTGTGGTTCGTTGCCTCGTGTTTCCATTTGAAATGAAGTCTGATTTTATCTCTTTTTGGGGGAAACAAAGTGTTCTCGTCAGATTAGATGACTACTGGATGTTACGAGCATTAGAGGAACTCTGAACTCTCTTTTCTCTCGTCCTGTTTCTGCTTCTGGTTCGGTCGGCTGCTTCCTCCCCGGCTCGTCATTCTCACGCTGACGAGCGACGATCCACTTCCTGGTTTCACCCTGCGGATGCTGCAGGAAGGACGGTTCGACCTTTATTCCGTCTGGAAACGACGTGATTTGTGCCTGTTTCTTATTCCACATTCTCAAAGAGTCACAAGGAAAACGTTCAAGCCTTTTTAAGGTGCGCTTGATTTTTACTCCTCACCAAACCTCAACACCTGTGTGTCTCCCTGTCATCTTTAATCGCACACGTCACCTCCTCTCACAGCAAACAGGGACGAGGCCTCTCCACCTCGGGGGGGGGGGGTCACGGGGTGAAGGGTCAGGAGAAGGGCACCTCCCACCTCTGAGTGTACGCGCTCAGCTCACAGGGGCTGATGACCAGCATGCGGGAGGAGTCCATCCCGTCCAGCGCCATCTCCGAGTCCAGGCAGAACCGGGACACCAGGTGCTCCAGGTGGGTGCCCGACTTCTGCCACCGCTGCGCCGCAACAGAGCAGGAGAGAGATGCATCATGGGAAAGGAACCAGGGAGACGCTTCCACGTGACGGCGATGCGATAAGCACGGCCTGCTGCCCCCCACTAGAGGGAGCACTCGCCCCACCTTCACAACTCACCAAACACGCACTTTTTAGTGTGTGTGTCTGTGTGTGTGTGTGTGTCTGTGTGTGTGTGTGTGTGTGTGTGTGCATTATTCA
The DNA here is from genome assembly GCA_021346845.1 of Apeltes quadracus. Taxonomy (NCBI): domain Eukaryota; kingdom Metazoa; phylum Chordata; class Actinopteri; order Perciformes; family Gasterosteidae; genus Apeltes; species Apeltes quadracus. The sequence goes on from JAHWDR010000216.1 coordinate 18,965, forward strand.
TAGCTGGATTCTTTATCTCAAAAAACAAAGACGCAGATACGATCAGACATGAAAAGAAGCTTTCATCCAGCTGGTGGCTGTGAAACCAGAGAGAGAGAGACAACATGAGATATGAAGTGTATCTGTGTGTGTGTGTGTGTGTGTGTGTGTGCGCGTTGGCAGAGAGCGGCCATATTGTGTGAGCAGGGCCTTTAAAGCGTATCGCTGTCATATCTGGAGCTCCTTGTAACAACACACACACACACACACACACACACACACACACACACACACATACATACACACTCGCGGCAGCTTTGTTCTGCAGAGTTGCATTGTGGGTCCATTGCCGAGATGACACGCTCGTTAGAGTGCAGCGACGGGCCGCAGAGCTTTTTAATTGAAAAAAGAAGACGAGAGATAATTAAAAGTAAATCAATTAGTATTCACCTCGTTACGTCGGTCCAACGCGCAGAACTTCCTCACTGTGTTTGCTCCTCTCGGGGGGTTTGGGGTTATTAAATATTCACAAGTACTTCTCGGGTTTCCTACTTGAGGGGGAGTAGAATTAGTCCCCCCCTCCTCCCCCTTGTTGTTTTGCATTAATCAGAGCGGCGTCCCTTTGGAGCGCATCATGTAGAAGAGCTGAAGCTCCGCCCCCTCAAGCTTCTGTCGTCACAGAGATCAAAATAAACTCAAATAAACTTCAAAGAAAAACCTGAGTGTGTGTGTTTCTGTGTGTGTTAGTACAAAGGTTTACTGGTGTCAGTTACACAACAGCGATGCGCTTAAGTAGCTCAGCTAAAGTTCCTTCCTTTCTTCCTTCCTTCCTTCCTCCATGTACGCCTCCTCGCTTACATTGTTTCTCCTACCTTCTTCTCTCCTCCCTCTCCTCCTTTCTCCCTCTCCTGCCTTCCTTTCATTGTTTCCTCATTTCTTCCTTCCTCTCTCCTTACTTCCTTGTTTTGTTTTTTCCTCCTTTGAGTTTACTTCTATGTTTCCTCTGTGAGGCCACTTCATCAACAGTGGTGACAAACACACAGTGAGTCACGCACAC
>JAHWDR010000217.1:2500-25000 GCA_021346845.1 Apeltes quadracus
CTTATAATACCTCATTTCTTCCCCTACTGGAAAACGCCATTAGGAACATTTCCGAGTCGATGCGTCCGGTGAATGAATATTAAGAGGAACGACTGGGTGGAAGCGTTTTAATCCAGCAGGTTAAATCCCCAGAAGGCCGAGCTGCTGCGTGGAACATGAAATATCTCACACGATTCCCTCTGAAGGAGAAACGAATTAGCTCAGCCTCGTTCTTCTGAACCTTTTTCTTTGTTTTGAAAGAACGTCACAAAGCGGCTATATTTAGGGGGGGGGGGGGGGCAGAGATTTAGAGAGAGAAGAAGACACAATGCTTTTTATTTTCACAACGGGGGGAGGAGGGGGGGGGGGTGATGACAGCTAAAGGGAGATGAGGTAATGAAGGTATCAAAAAAAGAGGAAGAGGAGGGAAAGCAAAGACAAAAACAATGAAGCATCCGAGCTATTTTGAAGGAGTGGTTTTGTCTGCACAGCGATGGATTCCCTCCCCAGGAGCCTCAGCCAGCATGATGCCCATGTAGAGGAGCACTCGGGGGCGGGGCTACACAATGATTGACAGGTCTCTGATGGCATGAACTGCTCTCCTTCTCCTTGTTCCTCGTTTATGACTTCGTTCAGGTTCATATTCATATGACTTTCATGCTGTATGTTTGCAAATATCCTGACAGCATGCTAAGCTAACAAGGCCCACACAGACACACACACAGACACACACACACGATGTAGTAGATGAATGCTGGGCAGTGGAGAGGTTTTCCACATGGGGGATTCTGTACAATGGATCTGTGGTCACCCTCCATCACACACACACACGCACACAATGCATAAAGAGACACACACAGAGTATATCAATGCAAAGAAAGTGTATAAACGCACACACAGCCATGACAGTATGTGTGTGTCTGCCGGGTGATGAATGAAGCAATATTTCAGTCTAAAGCGGAATCCCACCATCTGTGGTCGTATAGGAGAGAAATGCTTATACACTACACACACTACACACACTACACACAGTACACACACTGCACACACTACACACACTGCACACACTACACACACTACACACACTGCACACACTGCACACACTACACACACTACACACACTGCACACAGTGCAGGAACACACTGCACACAACGCTGTGAAAATTCCATCCGTCTTGTTACACACATACACACACACACACACTTTGTATTTCATTGTATGCACATTATTATCTATAAGCTAACACACACACACACAGAAAACAAGGTCATACACACACACACACAAACAGACAATTGTTAAACTCTGCAGAGCATTGTGTCGTTTCCTTGTGTTAGGCAAAAGCCCAGCGGGCAAGAATCAAAGTGCCAAGGAAGCATTAGCCTCACACACACACAGGCAGACACACACACACACACACACACACACACACACACACACACACACACACACACACACACACACAATCACACTGATAAACACAGGCATACAAACCACAACACATAAGCAAAGCAAATCACAAACACAACAGACACCTACAGCTACACACTTTCAAGTTTTCACGCACACACACACACACACACACACCTACACACACGTGCACACATTAAAATTGCACGTTGAGATGTGCAGCGGCTGAAGCACCGACAGCTTAAAAACACGAAGGGTTTCATCAATAATGCCAAATGTTTGATAAGACACACAGACACACACACACACACACAGACACACACACACACACAGACACACACACACAAGCAACGAGTCAGAAACTCAATTCTCACCTCAGCCGTTCGCTCGCGTCACATTGATTTAGAAAGAGACGTTTCATTTTGGCTCCGAAGCCTCGACGGAGAAATGACACTTTTTACTGCAGAAAGTCGCTGCTGGTAATGTGAACACCCCCCCCCACCCCCCACACCTAACCAGACACACACACACACACACACACACACACACACACACACCACAGCGCTTCTACTATTCTGTGCATCATGAAGCGTCTCGTGATGCCTTGCGGCTGGATGTTGCAGGAAGTGATGTTGAAACAGGGTTGTGTTTCTCCCTCCGGCCTTCTCCTCCTCTCATCTGTTACACACACACACACCCACACACACACACACACACACACACATTCACACACACACAGTGGCCACAGAGCTTAAAGTGGAGGGCGACGCGGCTCGGTGGTTCTGTGGTTCTGTTGTTCTGTGGTTCTCCTCTTTTCTGCATCAGCAACCAACAAAACCAAAAGATGAATGACGTCGTTATTTTAAGAAACGCACCTGAAACCCCCTCGTGATTCATCTGCCTCTGTTGTCTTTGTGCTGATGATCGCCGTGAAAGCGTAGCACGTTAGCGTAGCACGTTAGCGTAGCACGTTAGCGCGCCAACCGTAAGCACAGCTGGGGGGTGGGGGGGTCCGCAGTCCGAGCATCGACCACACAGCAGAGAGACGCAGGAGCTTCTTCCTGTCTGAAAAACCTGCGGGCGTCTCAGCTCACATCCCGGCTTCATTCACGAGGCCTCGCTGGAGTGTTTCAACCGGCTCCGCGCTGCTTCTTCACACACGCAGACACACACAGACACACACACGCGCAGCCCGCAGGCGGAGGACCTTCTCCCCAAAGTGCTGATGTCCTGCTTCCTCTGAAGCCCTCAGCACGTTGCTACGAGACCAATGGAAATCTGTCTTCTTCTGCTTCGTGTTTCAGTGAAACAGTGAATCTCCGTCCAGGCAGAAAGTCACTCGGGGGACACGTTTCAACTAACATCACCTCTGGTCTTCAGGGATTCAATGTTTCATCAAGTCACGAGTGTTAAACATGATCCGTACGACCCGGAGAACGAGATCAATAAGTCATGTGACCTCATGAGTCACGAGTCCACGCCTCCGCCCCGTTCTTCCACAGCAGCACGTCTCCTCATTCAACGTGCTGCTAACTCGTGCTAAGCTAGCCCGAGGGTTCCGCTCGTTGGCGTGTCAGCGGGCGCTGAACCCTTCCCCCTCTGGGAGGGTCTGCATCCTATCAGAGGCTCCGTCGGAGAGGAGGCCTGATGGGACGTGATGGCGAGAGGAAGTGAGTACGAGTGTGTGTGTGTGTGTGTGTGTGTCTGTGTGTGTGTGGGCTGAATTTAGTGGCAGCTATCTGAGGTAAACAGCTGGTGATTGGAGGGGTTGCGTCCTGTTTTGGAGAGCTTCCCAGATGCTCATTCACTCTCTCACACAGACACACACACACACACACACACACACACACAGTGACAGTGAGGACAGAATATAGAACCTCTCCTCGCTCTAATATACGACGTGCCTCATCACGTCCCTAAATACTCACACACACACACACACACACACTTCAGCAGAAGCAGATGAATAAACAAAGACAAACACAATGACAGACCCCCAGAGTCCGCCAAGCCAGCAGACACACACACACACACACACAATGTGCCATTACAAAAGACGCTCATAATCCCAAAAAATCAATATTTATCCGTCTCGTTGCTTCAGGGAGCCGCACAACGAGACAACGAGTTGTCAACACGTGTCGACAACACAATGCGCAGCGTCTCCAGCCTGAAATCCAAAGTTCCATTTAGAGGCTGAAGGAGCCGATTGTTGTATGTCTGAGACGCACAAACACACGGTTACTTTCTATATTAAAAACTGCACTGAAGAAACACAACGTGTATATCAATAAATGAACTACGTGTTAAAACGCTAAAATGACGTTATTTATTGTTCATGCAGACCAACATGGGGCTTGGAATGATTCACTGAAGCCAGAAAAAGGTGCATTTCTAATTATACGGTTTTGCCACGTTGTTCATCGCTGATGAAGCTTTCATCGTCATCAGGCACGTGCTCACCGAGCGTCCCCGAAACCACCAACCAATCACCTGCTTCCCCGAGGGTCACGTGAAGCGTTCAGACTTCATCGCTCAAATATCCTGCAGGGAACCTTTGACGGCTCCTCGAGAGGGAGACATTGCGCATTGTGTGCGATGAGCATCATCCGTTACCGTGGCGCCCGAAAAAGCCCCGCCGAGCGGCGCCATCGCAGGCAGTTCATGTGCGGAGTCTCTCGGCCCGCCGTTACAGGCGGAACCGGTTGTTCTGTTGTTAGGGAGCATGCTCGTTAGTCATGACTCACACACGCACACACACACACACACTTACACGCACACACTCACACACACGCACACAGCAGAAGAAGAAGGAGCTGCGCTCCCCGTGGACCTATTAGTGATTCTCCGTGTCATCCATCCAGGCTTAAGTTCTCTGTTGTTTGCGACACACCAGACACACTAACGCACACCCAGTTACAGATACAAGCATGCAACCTCCCCCACACACACACAGACACACGCACACACACACACACACAGACACACACGGCCGTCGGTGGGCCCGAGGAGCGATATCGGTGTTGAGAGGCGCTGCAGAGGCACACGACCTAATTAAAACACACTCCCTCCTCGACAGGTGCCACACACACACACACAGCTACACACACATGTCAACACACACTACAATCAGAGGGTGTGAAGGGGGCTGCTGGCACGCGGTGTGTGTCTGTGTGAGAGGTAAACCAGGGCAGACAGCAGTGGGGAGCTGAGGGCCACGCCAGCTGGTGGAAGTGCCTGTTTGCTTAAATCACAACGTGTTGACGTGTGTGTGTGTGCGTGCGTGCGTGCGTGCGTGTGTGTGAGCAGATGGTGCGTGACGACTGTATTGCTCCCAGCAGCACAGCTGTCCGAGGCAATGCAGCCCGAACGCACACACGCAAACGCACACACACACCTCTTCATCAAGTTATAAGACAGCCAGACACGCAGGCGAAACAAGCGCACCCCAGGCTTTGATTGGAGGGCACAGGGCCCCATAGGCTCCGCCCCCTCAGGACGCACACAGCGTTGTGAGTCTCTCTGGGGTCGTTTGGGGTCATGGACACCAGACGTACGTTACACACGTAGCAACAATAACACACCTTTACATAACAACAAACGCGACGTATTCATCCTCTAGAATACATTCCTATCAACCGATTCACATCTTTACACACACACACACACACACACAGACACACACACACACACACACACACACTGCTGGCGGTTGCAGCGATGGAGCAGCTCATGTGAAGAAGTGAGAGGCGTTCAGCGCTTAACGATGTTAAGTAGGATTATTTACTCACATTAAACACCTCACTGACACGTGCATAATGAATACATCACCAGATATTAAACAATCAGCGCGCCGAGGAGGAGGAGGAAGAGGAGGAGGAGGAGGAGGAGGAGGAAGAGGAGATCTGGACAACACTGATTAGGATCACATTAATATTAGAGTGTATTTGCTGCTCGCCACCTGCTCTCCTTTGACCAGCTGCTGTGACGGACTGATTCTGATGTTTAATCTCCCCTTTACGCCGGTGCTTCGTGGGGGGGGGGGGGGGGGGGGGGGGGCTCCAGCACCACCGGCCTCCACCCGCCGGTGAGGAGGACTCACTCTGCTTCTAGAGAGTAAAACCGTGTCTTTCACCCTTCGGACTCGTTAAACCAAACAAACTCACCTGTGTTTGGCCGAGGAGGGAAGGGAGACATTCAGACAGGAAGCGAGTCAAAAGTAATCTAATTTTATCCCCTCCTCTTCCCCCCCCCCTCCCTCCCTCCTCCCCCCGGTCTCTTCTCGATGACACCGCCGCCTCCTCACCTCCTCTCCTCTCCTTTAACCTCCTCTCCTCTTCTCCCCCATCTACTCCTCTTGCAGGGTTTGTTAATGAGGGCTACATATATACATGTATGAATATATAAATACATTGAGTCAGACGGCAGGGAGGCAGAGATGTAATAAAAACCAGAGCAGCGGTGAGAAATAAGAGCGAGGCAGAGGAAGAGACAGCGAGGGTGAGGGAGGGAGGAATAAGTGAGGCAGGGAGAGAGAACGGGGGAGAAGGTGGCCGTTGGGTTTTTATAATTGGCTGTCTGTGAATCAGAGAGGGCGACTACATTCTCCTGCCTCCACACACGCACACACACACGCACACACACACACGCACACACACACACACACTCCCCCACACTGTTAAAGGGGACACGCTGGCTGCTGTGATGGAGCCAGCTCCGGCGACCACCAGGGGGCGACTCCTCTGCTCCTGTGGAAGTCCATGAAGCAGGGGAGCATTAAGGGCGGGGCTTACTGCGATTGACAGGTCACAACACGGGAACGTACAAAAGCCAAAGTGGGAAGGCCGGGATTCAAACTCGAGGGCCGTAATGACCACAAACCGATGAGGCGGCTCCGTGACGACCGCTGGTCTCACCTCAGCCCCCCGGAGGGACGCAGGGGTGCGCTCCATTCACGGGGAGAAAGAACACGCTCTGCATTTCAGCTGAGACGTAATGAGTCAGCGGCCGCGAAGCCTCCTGAAACACCGTCATCAATCATTCACGCCGCTGAAGAGTCCTGAGCCAGAGAAACTCAGCGGACGCCGAGACAATGATTCACGCAGCGTTTGTTCTGGGAGACGCACGCCCTGGCCTCCTCGGGGTGCTTCTAATCAAACGCACTCGACCGCTGTCATTAAATCACTGAGAGACGAGAAAAGATGAGGTGAGATGAAGAAGCAGCTCTACCTCTGTCAGGTCAGTCAAACGTGTGTTCCTCCTCCACTCTGCTGGGTGAATTGTGTCGTTGGGGGAATCGTTGACTCCCTCTGTGCAACATAAAACGCACAAACACGCTCTCAGTTTTTTTCCGCCGCGTCGGCCTGTTGCCTGAAACTGAACCGCGTCGACAGCGATCTCTGCGATCGATCCCCTCGCCGCTATAAACCACAGCTTTATTCCCTCCGCAGCGACGTGTTCCTCCCTGCAGGGTTCAACCCCCCCCTCCTGCCTACGCCGGCATGCGGCATGAACCCCCCCCTCCCCCCCACACACACACACACACACACTCACACGTAAGACCCGAGGCGGAGGCATCGATCGCGGCGAGCAGAGCGCAGAGTTTCGATCTACACGTTGCTCCGTTTGTCGGCTGCCGCCTCGTTAGCAGCAAAACGCTCACAATTTACGGCTCGAACGGAAACAACACAAAGACTTCGGCGAGGAAGAGGAGGAGGAAGAGGAGGACAGCCGGTTGGTTTATTTGTTTGTGTTCTTTCCTGTGGTGGCGCGTGGGAGGTTTGTTTTCCCGCCTCTCGGCAGGTGAGCCGGCCAGGTGTTGTGTTTCATTAATGCTCCGAAGAATGACAACAATAATAAACACACACACACACACACACACACACAGGACAGAAGAAGCCAGTTAATAACGAAATAAAGAGGTCAAACTCTTTATGAGCCTCCGATCGCTCATCAAGCACTTAGAAATCAGGAATAATGAGATGGTTCAATATTCACGGTTTGTGGTTCGACACCGATGCCGAAATCTTTTCCGGCAGGAAAGTGATTATTTCCTCTTTAAATTCCTCCCTCGAGTCTCACGGCGGCGTCTGTGATGCAACGTGTGAGTCACGCGGCATCAGACGGACGGGGAGGCGCCTGAAAGCATCGCGCTCAGAGTGCAGATGTGAGGCGCGTTTCCTCGTGTGAGAGGAGGAGAAAACGCGGCTCTGCGCTCGTCTCCTCCTCTGGAACCGCCGGTGTTCGTAACAGCAGGAACGGCCTCGGCGTCGCCCCGCCGGCGTCCTCACCACACACACACACACACCAAAGGAACCCGCCCGGTTAACTCAGGGCTCAACGTGCCACAGGAGACGCAGCGCGATGCGGCTCGGAGCGGCCCTGCTGTTAATCTGCAGACGCTCCTGGGAGGCTATTAGCTTCAGCGCTATCCAGCTGCGCCGGGACCGGGGATTAACGCGCTACAATGGAGCCGGCCGCCGCCAGGTGACCTTTGCCGGCTCTTGGCGACGGAACAAAGACTTCCAGATGCAGGAGATTGTTTTAATAACGCACATCACTAAGCTAACAGCTGTTTAGTATTTAGTGTCCCGTAAGAGGCGCCTCGGCCTTTGTTACGTCCGGAGCTCGTGATTACAACGCGTTGCGGAGGCTTTGGGTTGTTCTTGTTGAATTTCAAAGTTGAATTATTTGGCTTCGTCGTTCGTCGGCCCCTTTGGATCGGACGGAAAGAAGCTTTATAATATAATCAGGAAGGATGATATAAACTCAGACTGTGTGAAACCTAAAGCCGCGTCGGTGGAACCGTTGTGTGGAGGTCCTGACCCCCCCCGAGGACGTCCCTCACGCCCACAGTCGCAGTGAAGGACGTCCCGAGCAGCTCGGCGGCTCTGCGTCCCTGAACACGCGTGTGCCGTTCCACATCGCGGGGAGGTAAAACCGCCGAGCTCCCTGCGGCTTAAAAGGCAGAACGATACCAAAAACAACCAACGGAGAACGTTCATCTGCTCTCCTCGACTTGTTCCCTGTTGTGGTTTCACTCCACATCAGCAGAAGAAGAATCCCTGAAGCCTGAAACGTCTCTGAGCGGCATCATTTAGTGGAGGATTAGTTTGTGTCCCTTTACAGACTGAACGTTTCAGAAGAGTGTCTGTGGGAAGAGATATTTTGTTTGGATGCTTGTATTTTATTAAATGACATAATCCCCTGTGGATTAAGATTATTTTCAGAAACACCAGCACTTCTCATCATCAGATATGAAAACAAATCACTGTGAAGAGGCTGAAAACCAGCTTCCCTAAAGCTCTGAGGAATAAAACACAATGAAACACTCGGCTCTCTTTTAGGCAGATAAAGTTCTCTCTGATGAACCGTCCTCTGCTCCTCTGCAGCCGGGTTCCTGTGATGTTCCTCCTCTGCAGCCGGGTTCCTGTGATGTTCCTCCCCCCCGCTGACTAACAGCCACTTCCACTTCCTTACAGCAGCGCACTTGATTAGAGGGAATTAGCGCCGCGTAGCCTCCAGCTAGCAGAGGCGGAAGCCTTTATCCTTGCAGGGCCGATCGATCGGGAAGGCAGTCTGAGGTCAGAGGTCACAGGTCACCCCGACTAGACGTAATCCTTGTTATGTTATTTTTATTGTTATTTCATACGTTTTATTTTGGGCTCTATTCTGCCTTCCCTTACGGCCGTATAATAGCAAACTCTCTCTGTGTGCGAATGTGAACGTGGACAGTTACACATCAGCCCTCGAAATGCTGCACAAGCACATCATTATGCTGACACTCAGTCTGCCGGAGTCCCGCATGGAGCTGAAGTCGGCCCACCGGTTATTTTAGGAAGCATCTCGCTGTGTGTGTGTGTGTGTGTGCGTGTGTGCGTGTGTTGTGTGTGTGTTGTGTGCGTGTGTTGTGTGTATGTGTGTGTTGTGTGTGTGTTGTGTGCGAGTGTTGTGTGTGTGTTGAGGGGGGGACGGAGTGTCTGCAGGTAAGCAGAGAAGCTGTTTTCCTTCCAGCAGAACGTGACCCGATCTGCCTCCGCGTCTCCCTCGCGTCCTCTCGGTTCTGCTTCTACTCGGTTTCATGTTCTGTTGTTCATGGAAAACAACAACCGGCTGATTTGTGAAAAACATCACGACAACGGACTGAATTTGAAATGCAATTACACAAACCCAAAGCTTTCATATTGCTGGAATTACGTCACAAAAAAAACGAATACCAAACATTTAAATTGATTAGTTAGACAAAAACTGATTGATTGATTTAGTTTGATGTTGTTTTAATACTCATTCTGGCCACTAGAGGCTGTAGTGCGCCTCCACCTGGTTCTAAAGCTCTTTTTTTCACCGTGAGAGACGCAGAAATGAGATGACATTTAAGATTTGGAACGCCAGAAAAAAAAGAATTCTCCCTCGAACTCTTCAGCACAGACGCATGTTGTGACGTCACATTAAAAACAACAAATTTAGCTTCAAATACGAGTAAATTGTTTTGGTGCCGCCGGAAGGAGCAAATGTGAGCATTCATGCTCTAAATCCAAGATGGTGCCTTTCAGATTCAGAGCCCTTCGGAGCTAACGTGTGCTGATCATCGCTTAACACACAGTGAAGCTGAGGCACATGAGGAAGGCTTCAGGTCAAAGGTCGAGGGAAGTCGTGTTAACGCGTCGATTCATCCAACGGCCGTCGAGACGTTCCAATTAAAAACGAAATGTCAAAGTCGAGAGGAGGGGGCGGAGCAACGCCGTTGAGTTTATCTATTTATGACCAGTGAGGGACACGTGTTAATTAATCCCGTGTGAGGATGAGGAGGGTTTCATGCTCCGATTTAGAATAAATGCAACCCGACATCGCAGCAGCAGTGCAACATGTCGGCTGGCGTGGGGGGGTCGGTGGGGGGGACGTGGGGGTATCGGGGGGGTGGAGGGGGTGTTATCTCTCCTCCTCCCTTCTCTGTCCTGTCCCGCGCTCTATTAACCCGAGCTATCTGCATGGACAGCAGCGAGAGAGAGAGAGACAGAGAGAGAGAGAGAGAGAGAGATAATGATACGACAACCGGGAATCCTGACAGAATCATTTGCTCTTCCTCTTTCTCTCAAACTCACACACACACACACACAGACACACACAGACACACACAGGGCTGTGTGATGAGGCTGTCATGCCAGAGGATCGTCTGGTCTCTCTCTCTCTCTCTCTATTGTAACTTTTATTACTCTCTCTCTCTCTCTCTCTCTCTCTCTCTCTCTTTCTCTCCCAAACACTTTAATGTGCAGATTATAATCTTCGGCCTGCGACCATGAAGGAATCTGTGATGATCAAACTTAATCTCTTCATTAATATAATCCTGGGGTCAAAGGTCAGAGGGATTCACAATCTGTCACCTTTGTTTTAGGGAAAAATGTATTTTATTTCGTTTGAAATAATGTTTCTACTACTTTTTATATTCAGTCTGTTGCGCGTCGCAGCCACACTGAAGTAAAATCAGATCAACATTCATCTCATCTAATTAAATCTCGTCTATGTTCTGAAGTTCTGGCTCCAGTGATGCAGACGGACTCCAGTGAATCTCCATGTGGAACCAAATGGGATTAAATGATGCACTTCTGTCTGGATGGGATTAGTGTTACATTAAAAACATTAGTGCTAAAGTAGCCTCGGACGTTTTAATGAGAAATAAGAACGGCCAAACTCTCCTTTAATCAAGGAGCACTGAGCCGCTTACATTTCCAATTTACATTAGATGATTCGATTTAAAAAAAAAAAAAAGAATCCAATGTGAGGAAAATGGTGCATTTAGAGTCAAACAGGCCATAAAGCAGGCGATGCTTTGGGGGCGGGGCTACACGCTGACCTCAAGGTCACGCCCCCTCAGTCCAGGAAGCGTCTCCATCCATTAGGTGTGTCTGTTCCGTGTGTGTCTAAACGTGTGGTTTGTGTGTGTGTGTGTGTGTGCGTCGGCCTGATGATGTCACTGTTATTTGTTGTGTTTACCTGGAGGCTCATTGGTTAATGATTCCCGTGATGTCATCGATCGTTGATTCTCAGGTTCACTCATCTGTTTAATCTGATGATCTGCTTCTTCTAATGAGTGAACGCCGCTCAACAAACACGCACCGCCCAGCAGTGTGTGTCTGTGAGTGTACGTGTGTGTACGTGTGTGTACGTGTGTGTGGGTGTTTACCGCAGTGTTGTACTTGTAATTATCAAGCTCGGCAGGGGAGAGCGGTGTGCGATTGTGTGCAGCATTTGGATGATGTGTGCGTGCGTGTGTGCGTGTGTGAATGTGTGTGTGTGTGTGTGCGTGTGTGTGTGTGTGTGCGTGCGTGCGTGCGTGCATAGAGACTAGGTTGGAGTTACATTCAGATGTTTGCAGGATCGTGAACAGAAAAACGTATCTTGGGCTGTCGGCCATTTTCTGATAATTAGACGGCGAACAAAGAACTAATTTGGATCTCTAAATATTTTAAGATTGTATAAATTTACAGATTCGGGGTAAGCGAATAAAAAACGGTTGATTTGTTTTAACAATAGAGGAGCATTAAATACGTCTGTAAGATGACAGAGAACAAAGCAGGTGGGTCGGCACAGTTTTTACATCTAGTTCTTCTGCTCCCGTTGTCTGTACTTCAATGATGGGTTAGTTGTTGGTTGTTAGTTTTGCAGACACACAGACGCGCACACTTACAGGGATCAGCCACTATTGATGGATTCTTGGCTACAGCTGAATATAAATATGTCCTGAGGGCCAGACGATAGAGGAGGAAGAACAACACACACACACACACACACACACACACAAACACACAAACAGAACACACACACACACACACACACAAACACACAAACACAAACACACACACACACACACACACACACACACACAAACACACAAGGCAGAAGTTACAGCGGTGAGGAGCCGTGGTGACAGGATGGCTGACAGGCACTTACACGAGCCAATCAATAAAGACCGATCAATATCTGACTGGGCCAATCGATGGCTGCCAACCTCAGTGTGACACACACACACACACGTGCGTACGCACACTGCCGTCACGCAGCCCTCTTCGGAGCCTTGGTACATCACGATCACGTTAGGGTGTGAAACGGTTGCCGTGTGAAGCTAATTATCACGTTTCACAGCGCGTTGCTGCAGATGTGATGGAGGCCATGTTGGGAGTCATTGAGTGTGACGTGTGCAGACGGAGCGCTCGGTTTGTTAGCGAGGGGACGTCTTTCATTTCACCCTCCATCAGCGCGACCTTCCTCGGGGCCCCTGTGGAGGAGATGTTGGTCTGCTTCTGCCGCCTTCGATCCGCCCCGTCCCACCGAAGTGGAGTTAAGAGGTGAAGTCAACGAGCGCTGTGATCACGTGTGTCGGGGGGGTAGCTGGGGCGCTAGCTACCGTAAAGCTGCTTAGCATCACTGTCACTCTCTGCTGTTGTAGCACCGCGGTGCTTCAGGTTCCACATCAGCAGATTACCCAGAATACACCGAGGGGATTTCCTCGCCTCACAGGGAGCTTTCCGCTCGCGTCTGGGACCATTTTGTTGTTTCTTTTATTTTGTGCGTCACGGATACAACGATTGCATGTGACTGGATGGGATGGAGCTCTTTATTAGTAAACAGATCTCATCCAATTACACTTCATCATTACTCTTATACTCATCATCATCACCCTAGTCAGAACATCATGTTTGTGTTAGCGAGCACACAATCACACTTATTAGTGAAGAAACAAGTGGATTATCATCTAATCCAGACTTTAACCCAAAGGCACATGATGAGTGTCTTCAACCAAACGGATGTTTACTTGGAGAAAGTTTCTTGGAGGTGAAATGATACTTTTTAGTCAAAGCGAAGCCTCGGGGCTGTTTGATGTTTCCTCCATCTGCTTCGGAGACCAGACGGTTTTTATTCGTCACTGGAGCAGGTAATCGAATAAACGAGCATCACGAGGGGAGAGAAGAAGGGAGAGAAGAAAACTCATCCAGTTCAGAGGGTTGTTTTTGTAAGGTGTGTGTGTGTGTGTGTGTGTGTGTGTCTGTGTGTCTCCTGAGTGTGTGTTTGGGGGTTTCATCGTCAGGGTTTGTGATGTGTAAAGGATGAGGAGCGTCTCAGCGTGGGAGGCAGCGACGAGTGTTTGGCTGCATGTTCTGATTCATGCAAACATGACTAAGTGGTCGACTTAGTGTGAAAGAGGCCAGCGCACACTCACACACACACACACACACACACACACACACACACACACAAACACGCACACACTAACAGACGAGGTCACAGACTCTGCGTGATTTAGTGAGTGATGAGCGTTCAAGGATCACTGGCTCACAATGAAATGAAATAATTAGTTTTTATGCAAATAACCACAAAGTAAAAGGACAACACGTAACACGTAACCTCCCGGGGGAGGTTCCCCCGTTCACAGAGACGACAGTAGAGCGCTAAAGTGGTTCACACACACACACACACACACATGCACACGCACACTCAGCCTATCAAGCTCTGCATATGGCAATTATCTCTCCTCTCAGCAGCTTGTCACATCTCCTCTGCTCCTCCAGCTCTCCTTCTCTCCCCCCCTAATCTCTACTTGACTTCTCTTCCCCCCTTATCTCCTCATCTTCATCCCTAAGCCATCTACTACGTTTCCTCTCCTCCTCCTCCTCCTCCAGATGCGTAACAACGCCCGTCTCTCTCTCTCTCCCCGCCTCAATGGTGAATCTCTTCCCCCGAAAACACATTTTCCGAGTTGCACACTTTGAAGATTAGTGTCACAATCCCCAAAACACACCTGCGCACAAAAAGCTTTCTGCAGACGCACCCTCCTGTATTTTCGGTATTTTGTTATCCATGCCGGTTACCTTGCGTGAACAAGTAGAGGTTTGCTCTCCTGAGTTTGTAGCTACCATGGCAACAGGGGCATGCTTCCTGAAGCCGAGCGAGAGGTAAAAGTCACCCAAATGTTCACGTTTTTAAAGGTGCTGTTTGAACCGTAATCCACCGCCTCATAATCTCCGCGGATTTATTGCATCCTGCAGCTGGAGGTCAGACGCTCGCTCCTGTAATCTGCAGGTTATCGCTGCAGGGCTGTTGGGTGAAAACCTGTGATCCCGCTGTGCTTCCTCTGCACCGGCTCTGTGCGCTCTGATTTTTCCTATTCGCCTTTGGAGTTCTTAATATATACAAAGGGAAATATTTTTGAATGTTTAGTTGTTTCATTAGCGGTATTAAAAATAAGTTATTTGACTGTCGGGTGAAAAGTTCAACATCATAATAGAATATGAAAATGGATTCAAAAGAAAGAAGCAGATGAACAAATCGGGACATTTTACAAGTCAAATCAAGAAATTAAATTCAAAAGCTTGAAAACCTTTTTAAATGTTTGTGTTCAGGCGTTTTGAGGCTCAGTGTTGATACTTTCCTCAGAAGTCTCCTGTCAATCAAACAGCGTCTGTTGAGGTTTGAATTCTTCTGATCGATCTCATCGCTGCTAATTCGAGCCAAAAGGTTAATAATGTGCTTATTAAAAAAAACCTTCAAACTAAACTGGAAAATTAAAAAGCATTAACGTGATAATAGATCCTTTGGTAGAAATGCTAATAATAGTTTTCCTATTAGGATGATAATGAGGCAGGTGAGGGTAAATATTTAAAGCTTTATTGTCCTGTTACATTATGTGTTGGACATTTGAAAAGACACCTCAGAATGAATGTGAGCAAACAATCCGAGATGTTTTGGGTTGTTTGTTGGTCTTGAATCGACCGAGCTGTCACTCAGAACGGTTGCTAGGTAACATCCTTCCTGTCATTATATTTTCTCGCATCAAAAGATGGCCTTCAACTCAAAGTGGAAGAACTCGAACAGTCCCACTTTCAAAAAGGGATTTGTTGTGAATCTAGTTAGGAGGAGATTGTTTTTTGGTGTAGCGACATAGGAGCTTTAAAGTACAACGTAGAAGTCTGAACTAAAAGATCCAACATGAAACGTGTGTCGGCTTTAGCAGCTCTCATCCGTCCAAACACACCTCCGTATATTCATCTGTAACCCTCAGTGTGTAGGAGGCGCCTCGCTGGGTCGCCAGTGGAGGAGAAACTGTTTCTAAGAATCCCCCAAAAAAAGCTCATTGGATTCTGTCGAGGATTTTTATTGCAGGTTTTTTTTTTTCTTCCCTCCCATCGTAGCAGAGGATGCTATCATTGCCCCCGCCCTGAGATGTGCAGCTACACGGTAACTGAGTTAACAGATAATCACATAACAGCAATCTCAAACCTGTCCATACACACGCACACACACGCACACACACACACACACACACACACACACCCTTCATCACTGTTCTAGACAAGATAAATGTCCACCATCAGCCCCCTACCTCCCAGCTCACAGATTAATGTGTAAGCGTATCCCTGGTGTCCCGCCTTTCTCTGTCCCACACACGCACACACAAACACACACACACACACACACACACACACACACAGACACACACTTCGGAGCACCCTCATGTCAGATCGACAGCGGATCTCCCTCCTCCGGAAACACAGCAGATGTTGCAGACGGTTGAAAAGACGCATTTAGTTTGTGTGCACTTGTGTAGTTTGGAAACACAAACACAGACATACACGCACACAGTTTGACGAACACGCTGTCAGGAGCAAACGCTTGAGTCAGACATCGAACATCCCATCATCATCTCGCAAACATCACACACACATTCACAGAGGGATGTACGTGCCAGTTATGCTACCAGGCCTTAGCTTCCTGCGTGAGTGGGATAGCCGCATACCCGGCCGCTCCACCAACACCACCGCCACTGAAGACTACAACACCACCTCAACACCACCTCCACCACCTTCAACACCATCTTATTCACCACCACCACTGAAGACTACAACACCACCTCAACACCACCTCCACCACCTTCAACACCATCTTATTCACCACCACCACTGACACTAAATACGTGCTAACTACATGCTAAATACATGCTTGTTTGGTTGGTTTAGTTACTTCATGGTATTTGACAACGAAGGGAAAATACGCTGGTGTGATCCATAACGATTACATACATTCTATTAATAACATCGAAGCACATGAGTGTGTTAGTGTGTGTGGATATCTGGATGGTAGTTGTGTGTGTTTTTTTGCCTGTTGGATGGTGTCAGAAGGCGACTACTGTGTGTGTGTGTGCGCGCAGATAATTTACTTCCACGCTGGACTGATTGGTCGCCTCGTGGAGAGAGTGTCTGAACGCCCCTGCACAGCTACAGTGCAGCACGAGGTGCGGACGGTTCGTGTTTTCTCAAACCGATTCCAAAAGACTTACCCATGCATAGGAGAAGAAAATGCGTGTGTGTTTACTCGTAAATATGACTTTAGAGGGCCCAAGCACCGCGATCAGACCTGCTGCACGGGGCCCAGCAGCCTAATGGTTGAAGGGTAAGGCGTGTGCGCGCATATGCGATGTGTGTGTGTACCTGTAGTGCCTGGTGTCTCTCAGGGCTCGGTTGCTGGGGATGCGCTCGCTCTCCCTCTGGTTGAAGGCGTACAGGGTGTACGGGTCGTCGCCGGGCTTCCAGCGCCGGGCGTTCAGGTAACCGCGCTCATCAAAGCCCTCCAACATGTCATCCCACTCCGCGTCCGACATCTGTCAATCAAAGTACACACGTTAGTCAGTCAATGCGACCATTATTGTCTATGTAAGCCACTCTTTGAATTAATGCATAATCATATGCACACACACTGGAATGCACCAGCGTACTTGATCACATTTTAGTAAAAGAAACAGACGCCATCCTTTATTTTCTTATTGTCACCGCTGCGTGTTATTCTGTAAACCCCCCCCCCCCCCTCCCCGTCCAGAAAAACCCAAACATTATGAAATGACATGTAAAATGTTAATGTTGCACATAAATCCTGTTGAGCTGCAAACAGCTGGTGGAGGAAAACAAGGTGGCAACAAAGACATAAAAAAGACGCTACAGCTGCACTTTGTGTGTCTGTGTGAGTGTAGTTTAAAAGAGAGCGTTCATCTTTCATGAGACAACACGCAGTGTGTGTGTGTGTGTGTGTGTGTGTGTGTGTGTGTGTGCGTGAGTCTTTGTGAGTGCATGTGTCATTGTGAGAGGAGTGTGTGTTTCCGTGTGTGTTTGTGCGACATACGAGAGAGAGAGGATATGTCTTTGAGGACGAGAGACATAATGGATGAACATTATGACTCTCTCTCTCTCTCGCCCTTTCATAAACATAACACAGGAGCTTCAGCAGGAGGACATATTTCTCCCCAACGACCACACACACACACAGTGTGACAACGCCGGTGGTGTGTGTGGGAGAAGGACATTTACGGAGGATCAGCACTGTGGACGGAGGCATGCGGTAAAAACGCTCCTCATCATCTTCCGCTCTTCCTCTTCCTCCTCCTCCTCGTTCTTCTCTCATCATTCAGCCGTACGACTTGCTGATGCGACACTTTGTCTAAATGGGGCCATTAGAGGGCTGGGAGTCACACTCTTTATGGATGTGTGTGTGTGTTAGTCTGTGTTTAGTTGTTCCCCTGGTGGCTGTAACAACCAAGCATGAAGAACAAGAGGGAGGCGAGGGAGGCGGTATGGGGGGGGAGTATGGGAGAAGGGAAAGAGGAAGAGGGATGGACTAAAGATCAGGAAATACATGCAGAAATAAGGAAACAGAGGAATGTGTGGAAGGAGACATTGGAGAGAGGAGTTGAGAAGTGAGGGAGAAGGAGGGAGGAGAATATAGAAGAGGTGGACGGAGTGGTGGAGGACATTCAGGCAAAGAGGACGAAGCGGGAGGAAGAAGTGGAAAAGGAGTAAGAGAGAAAGGAACCAGAAGAACAACACAGAGAGGAAAGCGTGGAAAGAGATGAATGGAGGATCAGCGTGAGGAGAGGACGCTATAAAGAGGAAGGAGAAAGAAAGGAAGTGAAGGTTACAGGGAGGACACAAGGATACACCAAGAAAGAAAGAGTGAGAGGAGACAAGAGCAAGGAGGACAACATGAGGAAATAAGGAGGGACGAAAAGAAGACATGAAGGACACGAGGAGATGGAAGTGGACACTTTATGAACCTCTGATACTCACATACGGTTCCAGGCAAGAGGAAGAGGAGGAGGAAGGAGAAGGAAAAGCGGGGGGAGGCGGTGGGAGCAGAAGGCTGAAGGAGCAATAAAGCATGTCTGACTTTCACACAAACACACACAAACCCACACACAATACGCGCACAAACACACACACACACACACACACACACACACACGCACACAAACACCTGCGGCCTCCTTGTGGGATTAGTTTGCGTCTCGTCTTCGCTGGGAACTGAGGAGTGTTCAAGGTCCTCGGGACGGCGTCCTATTTACAAGACACAGACACACACAAACACGCGAAACTCACACAGACACACTCACACAGACACACACACTCACAGCTTGTCCTCCTAATGCAGCGTGGCGTCCTCTCAATGCCTCTTACACGAACACACAAACACCGGCATTCAATCAACCGACATGAAGCACGAGAGGGTGTGCGATCATGTGTGTGTGCGTGTCTGTGTGTGTGTGTGTGTGTGTGTGTGTGTGCCGGTTTGTTAGTTCATCCAGACATTTGGAACCATAATGAGAAAGCTGATGCCAGCGAGCACACACACACACAGACACACGCACACAGACCCACACACGCGCACACAGACGTTGTGTAGTGATCTTTGACAGCGGGCATTGGACAGAGAGACAAGGTGTGTGTGAAGGACAGAACATTGTGTACTACCAACAGGAAGGTTACACACACTTTTCCTTCTGATCACGGACGCACACGCAGCAAGGGCGTGACATCACTACCACACACAGACCGACACACGTGCGCACGTCAGGAGGTTTGTCCTGCGGTCGCTTCGTGTGCAGTTTGAGAAAAATGGACGTTACAGAGCTGCTGCTTGTGTGCCTCCCCCTCAACACGTCACGTGATGAATCGCCTTTCACATGCGAGGCACAAATCATGCGTGTGTGCTCGCTGTGAGCAATGACCTCTCTCACACACACACACACGCACACACACACACACACAGGCGTGACGCCCTCTATTGCAGCGTGATGTATCACCTGTGTAACATCTGTAACAAAGCAGCAAAACCACAGTGATCCCTCAATTACTTCACGCTGGCTCGAACTCGCTGCTTCGCGAGGCGGATTAAAGGAGGCGGATGATTCTCACGCAGGTGATGCTCCAGGCTGCGCTTGCACACGTGGGATTATGGAAAGAAGGGAGGGATTAGGATTAGATTATTGTTGCGTTCGTTACTTTTTCAATGGATGTTTTTTGTTGCTGCCGTTTTTGTGTAAATTCTTTTCATAGATCTCATAAGCCTTTTAGCTGATTAATTAGCAAATAAAGGCAAATAAAAGGAAATCAAGCAAAGAAATGAATAGAAAATGCTGATTTCATGTGGAGCTTTTGGTTTCAAAGGACTGAGAGTAAAACCCACTAATAGTTTATAATCTGACCTGTCAGGCCTCTCTCCCCGTGTTTGTGTGTCTTTGTGTGCTTTACATAACATGCACATGCATTTACACACTGAGTGCGTTAAGGAGACGATAACTTTCTCCCCCTCCTCCCGCTCCTCTCCTCTCTCTGCACCTCCTCGTCTCTCCTCCCGTGTGAATTGGATGCTGTTGGTTTGAAGTCGAGGCTTATTGAGCTCAGGTCTGCAGAGCGCTGCTGCGTCAATACCGCACACGCACACACACAGACACACACACGCACAGACAAATACTCTCCTCCTCCTTCAACTCCGTCTCAGATACAAGCACAAGGCAGAGTGCGCACACACACACACACACACACAGGGATCAATTAAGGTGTGTATGCATCTCTCACTGCAGCAGTGGTGCTTGTTTGGTTTCTACATTGTTTTTGGTTGCAGCTCATACATCTCTGTCCGTGACACGCACACACAAACACACACGCACACACAACACACACACACGCACACACAAACAAACACACACTACTGCACGACCGTAACCTTCATTTAGAAACATGAAACCGATAGTGACGTATAACTGTGGCGGAATACAGAGGTTACAGGTCATTGCACTGTATGAGAGGACAGGAGGCATCGACACCGGACATTAGAGACCGCGACCTTTGACCTCTGCCCCCCCGTGGAGACAAGAAAGGAACCGAGCATCGCATATCCATGGTGAAGCAAAGAGGCCGGTGAATAGAAGCCTCCACCAGCTCACAGGGAGACACACAGAGACAGACAGAGATACAGAGACACACAGAGAGACACACAAAGACACACAGAGATACAGAGACACACAGAGAGACACACAAAGAGACACAAAGAGACACACACAGACACAGAGAGACACAGCGACAAAGAGACACACAGAGACACAGAGAGACACAGCGACAAAGAGACACACAGAGACACAGAGAGACACAGCGACAAAGAGACACACAGAGAGAAAGAGAGAGAGACAGAGAGAGTTTACGTCAAAGTTCTCTGTTTGACTTTTTAAGTGGGAGGAAAACCATGAAGGCCGTTCTTCACTGTGTGCGTGCTTGTGTGTGTGTGTGTGTGTGTGTGTGTGATTATGCACGGGGGGACAGATGGGCAGCAATTGAAACCTCACAGATGCTCACTTTACCCTTCACATACACCTGGTGACGGACGTCTTTTAATTCATTTCAATGACACATGATGTGAGATCCAGAGATATATCTATATACATACATATCTATATACATATATATCTATATACATATATATCTATATACATATATATCTATATACATATATATCTATATACATACATGTCTATATACATACATATCTATATACATATATATCTATATACATATATACATACATATCTATATACATACATATCTATATACATACATATCTATATACATATATATCTATATACATATATATCTATATACATATATATCTATATACATACATGTCTATATACATACATATCTATATACATATATATCTATATACATATATACATACATATATATATACATACATATCTATATACGTATATAGATATATATGTATATAGATATATCTATATACGTATATATCTGTATGTAGACACACAAACTATCAAGCAACAAAGAGAAGGAATATAAGAAGGAATATAAAAGAAATAAAGGCAGAAGTCTTCCTTCTCTGTGAAAACACACTCTTTCACACACCCAAGGACGTAATAATAACAACACACACACACACACACACACCGATTCATTTTTAAATGTCTTCAATCTAATCCCCTTTTCTTTATTGGTCTCGAGCAGCGCGGGCAGTAAGGGAATACACAACGATGTGAGTGTTTGTGTGTGCGTCCGTGTCTTTGTTGCAGAGAGTGGAGCAGGGGGAGGAAGAGGAGGAACGAGGTGGAGGAAGAAGAAGAAGGAGAGCGCTGGCTTAAATCCTGCCGCTAATATTGCTTTCCTCCCTCTCTCCTGGCAAAAGGATTAAGGGCTAATGGAGAGGATGTGTCTGCTATTAGCCCGACAACGACAGCAACAACACGACAACAACGACAACAAGGTGCGACGCAAGTCCATATTAATAAAGATTTTTATATCAGTGCTTTTTAATACGTTGTGAGGAAGAGAGACAGAGAGACGGAGAGACAGAGAGACAAAGAGACGGAGAGACAGAGAGACAGTGTCCTCCTGAGCTCGTAGGCGGAGGAATGATCATATAGAAATGTTTACAGCTTGTTCTTTAAAGCACTTCATCTGCTCCCTGTTGCCTCACTGCCACCATCTCGCCCTCCTCCTCCTCCCTCCTCCTCCTCCCTCCACCTCCTCCCTCCACCCTCCTCCTCCCTCCACCCTCCTCCTCCCTCCTCCCCCTCCCCCCTCCTCCTCCCCCCTCCTCCTCCTCCCCCCTCCTCCTCCTCCCTGCGTGTGTTTCTTTGCCTTCTAAATGTTGTTTTCTTCTTCGTCTCGGTTATTAACTCGCATCACTTCCTCTCGTACTTTGCTGTCCTCCCTTTTCTGTCCTGTTTGTTTTTCCATCTCGTTCTTTCCTTTGTGCTCGTTTTGTTCTTCTCTCCATCCCTC
>JAHWDR010000218.1:0-25000 GCA_021346845.1 Apeltes quadracus
GAAGATCTCGCCATCAGAAAACCATCCCAACCGAAGCAACCAAGTTGTTTCCCCGCTGTTTCACTCCTACCCTCCCAATGCCTCTCGTCAATTCTGGAGAGAGCAGCTCCCTTTGCAAAGATGTTCTGTTACACAATAGGCACAAAATGTATCATTCGGCTGCATCAACATTCAACATTCACGTTCAGGAAAAGCTCCTTTTGAAAAAACATAGATTGTGGTGTCGATTTCCACGTATAAACAAACTGACTCAATAAAACACGAGGGGCTACATTAACTTCCTTTGATTCATCAGAGCTGCCGCAGAAACGGAGACTCGACAACCAAAGGCTCGTTGCCCATCTGAAGGCTTTCAGGATGGATGTCGTTGGTCAAATTAAACCCGTTACGCTGTTCCTGTCACCAACGTGTGCGAGAAAGGGAGAGGTTACGATCCCAGGTCCTTGCTGCCCGTCGGTCTAATCTCCCTCGATCTGTTCAGATAAAACCGTGATCATCAGTCATCAGTTGTCTCGCTGCGATAACGAGGCAGGAATAATCCCACAAACACTCTCTGATAACGGCACCGAAGCCAGAAAAGGCTCCTGTAAACTGTGGGTGGGTTTTCTTTCTTTCTTTCTTTTTTTTTGTCAACAGACTGCAAAGCCTTTTTTTAAACCCGCAACCCAACCCCAGCACGTAGAGCAGGCATAGGAGTACCTGCTGTTTCCAGCTAAGGATTTATTCTGCTCACTTAGTAACTCGCTCCAGTAAACTGCAGTAAAAAAAAATGCATTGCGCTAATTTTATAATTGGATCTGTGTGCCTTGTTTCTTTTTGTCCGTTGTGATTGCAATTTCAATGGTTTTGTTTTTTTCTAGCAGCATTAAACCTCGGGGGTACAAACAACCCACGTTGGGAGTGAGCCTGTGTGTTTGACCGTCTCTCTCTACTCGTGGATATTTGCACTTTGTGTACTTTTTGAAGCAGCACAAACGTTGACGCGCCTGTGTGGTATGTGACAGGACGGCCCTCGCAAACCCGTCCAACCAGTCCGGCACCGGTCATCGCAAGTGTTGTGGCAACAATACTAACGCATCGCCGCTCTCATGCCGTCCGGAGGATACGTTTCCATTATCTCGTGGCAGGCTTTCAGTCTGTGTGTGTGTGTGTGTGTGTGTGTGTGTGTGTGTGTAACACCCTCAGAGGATGATTCTATTGTTCTTTACTGTGTGTGTGTGTGTGTTGTGCGGAGAAAGCCACAGAAAGAAGATATGGAGGAGAGAAGAGATGCCCCCCGGTGGAAAGAAAGACAAAAGCCAGAGAGTATCACTTCTATCTTGTGCAAGTTCCGTCAAAGTGGTGTTTTTTTCTTTGTTTTTTGTTTCTTTATTTTTTATGTTTTGTTTGTTTCGCCCCCCTGAAACATTTCAAAAATCATTGAGAGCTCTATTTGAAAAGTGTCCTGTGTAGCTCTGCGATGTCAAGCTCCACTAAACTACTGCCGGGTCCGAAGTGACTCATGTGTGTCTGTTTGGGCTTCGACAAACATTTACTTCACCTCGGCCCTCCATTCATCTACCGTTTACTCCTTCTAATCGGGGGGTAAATTATTAACCATCTCCCGTCCGTGGTGGGAATTTGGATGTGGGCATCGCTGAAAGACAAATCGCTGAGCAGATGGTGGTTGCTATTGTTATTGACGTCATAGTGTCACTTTCACATAGTTGAACACATATTCTTTGGCTAATCGCTAAAGCTTTTAATGTGAAAAAAAAACAAAACAAAAAAACAGTTGTGACGTCGTTTGCCAGGTGCGGGTGGCCAAGCCGTTCATCGTCTGCCCGATCCCGGAGTGCAGCGGCTACCTGGAGGAGGGCCTGGTGATTTCCCATCTGGCCGACGAGGACGTGGCCAAATACCGCTACTTCCTGGAGCTGAGTCAGCTGGACTCGAGCACCAAACCCTGCCCGCAGTGCAGCCGCTTCACCTCCCTGAAGGGCAACAACCCCAACCCCTCGGAGCACAAGTACAAGGTGAGGCCCGCGGCGGCACGCCAGGCGAGCAAAGCGAGCACGCGTCCAGCTTTCTCTCTGTGTGTGTGTGTGTGTGTGTGTCCCACTTTTAGATCCAGTGCGACACCTGCCAGTTCGTGTGGTGCTTTAAATGCCACGCGCCGTGGCACAGCGGGGTCAAATGTCGCGACTACCGGAAAGGAGACAAGCTGCTGCGAGGCTGGGCCAGCGTCATCGAGCACGGCCAGAGGAACGCCCAGAAGTGTCCGCGCTGCCGGGTGAGTTGGAAAGAAGCTCGACCGGGAGAGGAGCAGAAGGGGCGCTCGGGGTTTTCGAGGCGCGCGTGTTGAACGGCCTGCGATGGAACGGAGTGAGCGCTCCAGCCGCGTTCATCGGAGCTCGCCGTCTCTCCTCTCTTTAGCTGGAAGAGAGGCAGCTGGGCTCAGTGGTCGTTTTGCAGTGAGGCCGCTCACTGCTGCAGCAGACCGACCCATTAAGGAAACGATCCGTGAAGTGGAATGCTGCTCCGTGGACGCTGAACCGGATGCTGAGAGTTCCCAGTTTGAGAATGATGCTGAGACTGACATTTTAAAGAACACAACCAAAAATAACTTTTTGTATGTCATTCTTTATCAATAATAATAATTGTCCTTTTTTTTATTCTTCTTCCATGTTGCCTGGTCTACATCCGTAGATCCACATCCAGCGTACAGAGGGATGTGACCACATGACATGCACGCAGTGTAACACCAACTTCTGCTACCGCTGTGGAGAGCGCTACCGACACATACGGTCAGAACCATCTACTGTTTTGTTTTATTTACTTTCTTCACTGTGATCGCCGCCTCCTCCTCCACCACTTCTCCTTTTACGCGACGATCTCAAGAACCTTTTTGTTGTCAGGTTTTTTGGAGACCACACGTCCAACCTCAGCGTGTTCGGGTGCAGGTATCGCTATCTTCCTGATAAGCCTCATCTGAGACGGCTAATCAGAGGGTCGGTCTGTGGTAAGTGTGTGTGTGTGTGTGTGTGTGTGTGTGTGTGTGGTCTCTCTGAAGCTATCCAGTTGGACAGCTGCAGTGTCATCTGTATTCAGGCACCAATGTCACATTTGCGGGATTCCCTGTTTGCAGCGGCAGTGAACACTTCCATATTAAGGCCTCTGCTTGTCGACGACCCCTCCGGGGGGAAAGCTTCAGAGCAAAGTGTGAAATCATCACACATCCGATTGTGTTAGCTGTAATTATCCTTTCACGGTTATCAAATGCAAGCGCCAGCAGGCCGAACACGGACGGATCTGCCGCGGCGAGTAATCTCAGCAGGGCGCCGGCTGAACTCTTAGAGCTTATTGGTCCCTCGACGAGAACCACCCGGGTTGTGGTCGCTGTTAAGGACATCTTAATGCGGATGGAGACATTTTTTTTAATTTTCTCCTCGGATGCCCCTGGTGGCTTGATTGTTTAAGCAGCGACACGTTCAAAAAGAAAGCAAACGTAACAACGCAAACACATTCATTTGGATTCCAACTGAAAGGGACGTTTGTGAATAACGGAGGATTCACGGTTCTCTTTCTCTCTGTTCTTCTCTGCAGGCACTAAGGTGCTGATCGCTCCAGCGGTCATTCTGCTGGTCGTGGTGCTCGGAGCTCTGGCGCTGGTGATAGGTGACACCTACACTCACACACACAAACACACAAACACACACACACACACACACAGTGCCGCACACACATTGATCAGAGGGAAACGAGTAAACAGCTAAATGTTTCGATTGAATCACGGATATTCATCCAGGTAAATCAGCCATCGGGGGCTTTTACCTCCTGTTGCTAAATTGATCGGTGATGTCATCCGACACTCGGGTCAGACCGCGCTGTGAACTTTCGATGCCTCGGCTGAACGCCGTTAATCTCGTTCCCCCACCTGTGCTTCAATCGGCTGCGCCCCATCCGATGCGATAGTCGAATCTCTCTCTCTCTCTCTGCAGGATTGGTGGTTTTTCCGGTCTTCTACGTGTGTAAAAGGAGGAAAAAGCAGCAGCGCACGCAGGGCTCCGGACGGTGGATCTGAACCGAGGGAGGATAAAATAAACCCCCTCCCAGCCCCCTTCCTCCTTTGTCACTACCACACCTCCTCAGGGCAGACCCCCGGCGGAGCGGTCACATGGTCAAACCCATGACATCACAGCGGGGAAAGGAAGGGCCGACGAGCACGTGAACGGGTGATCACGGTGCAGGAGGAACGCCGGAGGAACTGCGGCCCCCGACTGCTCTTCCCACAATGGAAGCCTTTGAATCCCATTACATTTCTCTACTTACTCACGAGTCCTTTCTCCTCCCGGCCGCCATTTGTCTGGGACGCGACCCAGGCGTCGTGCACATTTAGCAGCTGCTGTGTGCCGATTTTGTTTTCCCGCCTGTTGGCGATGTTTTTAAGAGGTCGAGCTCGCAGCTCTTCAGTTCAGCCTGATGTTGACGACCTGCTCGAAAACGATAGGGGGGGAGCTCACGGGTTAACGGGCGGAGAGAAGTGAGGAGACGAAATCTTCCTCGTACAACATTTACCAAATGGTTCCGTCGGCCGTTTGTTGACGGCGCACGAAGGAAACTGAATTTATCAAATCGTCAAAAAAAAAAAAAGAACCTGCTGTGCTGAATTTGTGCCAAAACAGACAGCAGGGCTCCGCCCCTTTTTTTTATGATGTTGCTTGTCGCTGAGTTTTGGGGCGGCGATGCCGTCGGCGCGTTACCCGAGTCTGCATGAAGAAATAGACTTTGGGGTGCTTTGAAGACCGTGAGAATGTGAATCAGATGGTGTGAAAGCTGCTTAGGATTCAAGTAGACAGAACAATAATGGTACGTGTAGATAGAAAAGTATCCACGGTTTTACAGTTCATTGCTACGTAGTCCGGGTGGTGGTTTGCTTGAGAGCAAAACGTGGGTGTTTTTAAAGGAATTGGGTCATTGTCGCGCTGCCGCGTGGAGCGATCGGGGTTTTCAAGGTTTTTGGGGAAGTGTATTTTAGGAGTTCTGTGGTGGCTTTTAGCGAACTTCATCACTGGCACAAACCGCAAGAAAAAAAGAAAGCACAGAGGCAGAATGCTGCCAGGAAACAGGGAGGTTTTTAAAGGTTGCCGCGCTGCTCTCCTTCACTTATCCCCTTTGAGTTTGAGGGAGACGCAGAAAGAATACGCATTCGTACGAAGTCACCGAGTTACGCCAAGTAGATTACAAGTTTCCGAAGTTCAACGGCAAACAGGAAAAAATCCGCTCTAAGTGTTTTCACACAAATCATTTTCAGCACCGAGACGCTGAATCGCTCCCTTGTTTCTGAGCTCAACCCCCTACAAACGAACAGCATCTCTCATCATTGTTCCGTCATTTGCATCGTTTATCACGTAACAATACCAAGTATTTGTTTAGACAAACGTGCGGTTTTGCTTAAAATACGTATTGGAATCTCCAGCGGGAAGTGACATTTAAATGAGTAACTACGGGATGGCTCTTTGTGCTCACATTAGGACGCTGTCCTTGCTTTGTTTTTCTCGCCGCGTTCCTCTTGAGAAAAGCTAAACACCCAAGAAAGAAGTTCCGCTGTGTCGATTGGTTCGGTGACGCGAGTTCTTTTTGGCCAATGGTTTTCCTTTGCTGGGGCGCATCGGCTGGCTTGATGCCTCTGGCCTTTTTTTGGTTTATGTTAAAAAGTCCCAGTGACGTTGACATGAATATGCAATAGTGCCTTCACAGCCATCGTGGATCAGGGTGAGCCAGTCTGCTGCGTGACTCCAAGGACGGTGTTCTAAAAAAAAGTCCAATAAATCACAATATTGGGCACATAATGTATGAGAAACTACTGAGGAAGAATATATTTAAGTCCAATAAAATCGATCTGTTACTCCCAACAGTATGCAGTGCAATCAGGCCTCGCAGTAAGAATGTGTTTTAATTAGCCAAAGATTAAACCAAACCTCTTAACATTTTAACCACAGCTTTGTCCGCTACATCAAATATATTTTTGCACAAGTTGAACTGTCACTTTATTAATTATTAATGGACTAAATAATGTGGGTTAATTGCAGAAGGCCTGTGACTATTTGTTTTGTATGGATGAAACGGCGGCGTTGGAGGTCTCTACACCTGTGTGTGTTTTCTGGATAGCTCACAGTAGATTACTGTGCACCTTGTTTTCATTGAGAACAGATTCTTCCACCTGCTGCCTCTGTGAAAAATGTCTGCCGTTGTCATCATTACTCACTTGGACGCAATTGTTGTTTATGGAATCTGATGAAGAATAAACTGAACTGGGTCAATTGCCAACAGCTTCTGTTTGATAAAATGTTTGTGGACATCTTTTGTCTGATGAAATGAATGCTTTGATCATCTGGTGCATCCACCTTTTTACCTGCTGTAACTTCAGCTTCATGTCAGCAGGGGTCGTAAGTGCACCGCAGGAGGCAAAGCAATACAAGGCATGAGCAGTGTCATACTGCAAGCACGTGATACGAATACCACAAAATAAATGGAATTTATACAATAAATACAATTCCTTTCCACTGTGTATTGGTGAATCCCTTTTAATATTTGTTATCACAAAATAGTTGTGTTTTTCTAGGCTGCGTACTACAGTACAAAGACTGTTTATTGTGCAGACTCATACAAGAATCAAAGTATTCGCTTGTGATGGCGTATTTGTACACTGACGTAGTACACTCAGTACTCCGGAAACACGCACCACAAATTAAGTTGTCCATCCAATAAATTATGCAAATGACGAAAGCGCGAGCTCATTGGCTCGCGTGTTTCCAAGCTCCGCCCCAAAGACCTGGCCCGGCGCGTGACCCCCTGGAGGAGACGCGCGAGCTGCCGGGTTTTACTTGTGTTGTCATTCGGGGTGGGGGGGAGAGTCCGCGCGGCCGCTGCTCATGGAGACCAGACATCAAGGTGAGGTGGCGCCGCTTCCTGTTGGAGACTTTCTTCACTTTTAACCGGGGGGGGGGGGGGGATAAGATAAAAATCAGAAAATACTGTGAATTGTGTTAAATAAATCCACTGTAATGGTCACAAACGTGCTGGATTTCAACCCGTAAAACGGACACGTGTCATTTCATTAGTTCCTTCTTTATTAAATGTTCATCACGAAAGCGAAACTGTTGCACATTTTGGTTGGGATTGGGAATTTGTGCAGATAAAGATGCATCAGGGCGCCTCGATGCAGCGCAGTGTAGTGTGTGTGTGTGTGTGTGTGTGTGTGTGTGTGTGTGTGTGTGTGTGTGTGTGTGTGTGTGTGTGTGTGTGTGTGTGTGTGTGTGTGTGTGTGTGTGTGTGTGTCTCTCTTTTACTCTTCGTCAAAGACGTCATGGAGACTCCAGGCCGAGTCCCAGGCTACAGGTGCTCCTCCTGTTCTCAGCAGATCATCTCCTCTCTATTCGTACATGAAAGCAGTCGCGTTGTGTCACGTGTGCACACCGGGATGTTTGTTTTGCAGGTACTTCATTGCTCGTTTTGAATTTGAGGTCTAACTGCGGACATACGGATGACTTTGTGTCCAGAGTTCGAGGCTGTAGCAGGAAATAACTTGCTTGATAAATGTGACCTTGGTGTACATTGTTGGTAATTTATTGTGGAAATATGGCCTCCCAAAAACAACGATTGTGTGTTTAAGGTTTTTGTATACAGTATGCACAGTGCTGTTGTTGCTGTTGGTTCAGTTATTACGGAAACGTTGCTTCCGGTTTGACTCCAATTGATTTGCCGGCCTGACGACCATCCCTGTGCCTCTGCTTCAGCACAGGCACATGACCACATGACCACCGGGAGTCTTGTGACCAAAGGTATTTCATCCCAGACCAAAGAAAAAGGGGGGCTGCAACCTGAGGAACGAGAGCGGGGAAAATCTACAAATATGACATTCACCGACTCGTCTATGAACAGAGTCGTACTGACTGTTGTCATAGCGAATCATCCGCTTCACAATCATAAGTGTGACCCTCTGAATGGGAAGTTGAGAAAAGTTGAACCAAAGGGAAATTATTTCCAGTGAAAGCGCTGGTTTCACGCCGGCCTGTTGGTCCTCGCTGCAGCACTGTGGTGCAACGGGATCTCCTCTGCAAACAGGGAACTCGGATTGCTCAACAACCCCTTTTAGCGTGTTCTTGCTTAATTGTTACAGAGTATGCCATTGTTATCCGTGCAGAAGCACAGATTTGCTGCGTGGACAGAAACCGGTAAATCCTGTTCAAACGGCCCCTATGACCTCAGATACCACGAAGGGTCAAAACTTCCTGCGCCGACGCCGACTGCGATAAGCTGCTCTCAGGTTACCGGGATGGGCGCCGTAGAAACACCGAATCCCTCACGAGGGTTGACGCGTGTGTGTGTGTGTGTGTGTGTGTTTTGTTTTGTGCATTTGCATGTGTGTGTTTAACCAGTCTTCTTGTCTCCTCTCGCCCCTGCTGCCTTGCTCTGCTGCAGAGTTGTACTCTGGTGTTCTGAGCGACGCAGTGGTGGACTGGGGCAGCATGGGTCCCGGAGAGGAATGGGTTAACGCGACCAAACACGAGGGAGAGCAGGGTAAGACTCGTCTCTCCCAGATGAAAGATGGTCAAAGGCCATGTGATGATGATGATGTGAGTGAGTGAGGTCTCAATTAATCAAGTAATTGTTCGAATTGGAGGAAATTCTATTCCGTTAACTTGATGTTTTTAATTTCGGGCGAACCTTCGGCTTTTTATGAGAATCTTTCACAGAGGCCAAGAATACACATTCAGAAGAGAAGAGGTCAGGACTGTCCAAATATACAGTGGCTCTTAATGCAGCCTGATATTTATTTCCCTTTTAACAGCACGTAGTTGGACCATTAAAGGATGACTTTCCATGCAGGATGCATTGTGTGATACATCTGACCATCGGCTTGCTTACATAAGAGATCGGAATGGGGAAAGTCCGACAGTGTGGAATAAATCCTCACCGTCGGGGGACTCTCGCCGGGGGGGGGGGGATCGAAGTCCCCCTCAGACAACCGGTTCATGTCCACCACCTGGGACATGCAGCTGGACAGCACAGGTGAAGAGGGGATAGAACAGAGCAACTAACCGAAGTCACAAAAGATCCTGACTGCCGGAAAAAATGCCGCAGCAGCGTATCACATCACATGACACGGAGCGTCTTCCTTAACCAACGTCCAAACCGTTGATGTTGAAGAGGAAGTCTTTTTGTTTCCTCAGTGACAAACGACACCACATGTAACTCTCCAGGAAACGCGTGCGTTACTTAGTGGCGATGGTCGTTGTGTTGGGGGACCTGTTAGTTGTCGAGTGCGTTTTCACCTTTTTTTTTTTTTTTTTTTTTGTGTGTTCAAGTTGATGATTTGAAACGGTTTAAAAGTTTTCATGGTCTTCTCTTTTGTTATGTCAACAACAAGAAAGTCTGAGCTGTTGTTTTATTGTGACTGTTAGCGCAGAGTAAGCCTCGTTGTTGTCAGTCTTCACTAACCTCCCGCTGTCCTCATCTGTCTTGTAATGCTGCCACACACACAGAGCGGGGACACCTCGGCGCAGGTACAGTAATTCTGTAACACGTTCACGTCCACAGCAAAACACGGGCGACGCAATTTACGTGTGTTTGCGTTTCTTGGGTCACGTGGCTTTATCGCACTCCAGGACGTCATTCAATCAGACGTGCAAGTAACGAAGGCGAAAGAATCCCTGTTCTGGAACTCTGCGCTGAAGAGTTCAGTGATTTTCTTTCTGCTGGATCATCTGATCACCTCCTTTCTCTGTCTCTGTGGACACAAAGCTACATTCAGAAACGCATTGGAAACGTGTGATTTTGATTCGGTTATGGATTCGCTTCTAAAGAGCGTGTGGGAAATGCACGAGACACTGTCTTGTTCCCAGAAGCACAACCAGTTTGAAATTAGTAGCAACAAGTATCTGACAAATCCTGAGAGATTGTTACTCTCAGTCTTTTGAATTCACTCTGGAATGTTGTGAAAAGTGAATATTTAGCTTCCACTAAAATCCAATATTGCAACTTTTGAAGTCAATCTGTCCCAAGAAACAGCATCTATCAGTGTGTGTGTGTGTGTGTGTGTGTGTGTGTGTGTGTGTGTGTGTGTGTGTGTGTGTGTGTGTGAGGGGGGCACAGTCTGTTTCCCAGCGAGATAATCCACCTCAGTTAATCCAGATTAAAGATCTACAGTCTGATGCCACGGATTACATAACCGTCAGACAGACAGACAGACAGACAGACGGACATGAACTCCGACATTGAGGCGGTCAGTCAGCAGCAGTTGGGTTGCATTTCTCTAAAGTAGATCTTAAGAAGGAGCAAGAATCGGTAAAAGTCAGAAGCATCTGGTCATTTTAATCAGCGTTAATTGAACTTGTCATTGACGCCAATTAAAAAAAACAACCATCCATTGGGCGACTTTTTCCACTGCAACTAAGAAGAGGTCTACTGCATATTCATTAAACGTGTTACAGAATATTTTCTTTTTTGTGTCTCTCCTTCACAGAAGGTTTTAATTGATGTGTGTGTGTGTGTGTGTGTGTGTGTGTGTGTGTGTGTGTGTGTGTGTGTGTGTGTGTGTGTCCAGGGTTTTTGGACTGTGAGCCCCTGCGGGAGACCGACGAGGACATGGCGTCAGAGCTCCACTTCGACTCCAGCCTGACGGAGGAGGAGAGAGAAGAGATCCTACAGGAGTTGTCTAAAGTACGCGCTCGCTCGCCAAGAACCGTCCGCGTCGGCCCTAGAACCCGTTTTAGGTTTAACGTTGTCTCTCTTGTCTCTCGTCCAGCTGGAGGAGGAGATCGGCACGCTGAAGCAGGTCCTGGCGTCCAAAGAGAAGCAGCACGCCGAGCTCAAACAGAAGCTGGGCGCCACCTCGCTCAACGACCTGCGGAACAACCTGAGCCGTGGCTGGCACGACGTGCAGACCTCCACGGCGTAAGTCGCCCTGCCAGGTTCCATCGCGTTAAAGGAAAGTGGCGATTCTGTTTGCTGTCGACGGGAGATTGGCGGTCGCAGGACGCACACCCAATTATAAAGACACAATCAAAAAGATCTCTGAGGCGTCCACTGCAACAGACGCCGTTAATCTGATTTCTGCACACGCTACACAACGCTGGAGGCCACCGCTGACCACATGACGCACCAAAACGGCTTCTGCAAATGACTTTTTTTAAAGGTGAATTTCCTCATTAGAACTCTGAGCTCTCTCACGCAGACGATGAAGGACAGAGAGGAGCAAGGGGATATTCAGCAGAGGCCTCCCTCCTCATCCAGTTACACTTCGACCCCTGAAGATCACTTTACCGGCCTTATCTATAATAGTGTGAGGAGCTCGGTAACACGGACGCGTGGAAGCTGCAGCCCCGACGTGAATATGAAGCAGACTTTAAAAGCCCACAGCACATTAGTCCGGCTGATTAAATAAATAAATAAACCTGATTGTCATTTTTTAAAAGTCAAAGAAGATGAAACCGGTTGAAGCAACATGGTAACTGATCATTAGGGGAATGGCCTCGTATCGGGTGGCAGTTCATGGAAGACATTTTATCAATCTTGATAAATTAAACTATTAAAAATGCAAATGCATATAAACCCTTTTGCCAACTGCTTTCTCTGCCCAGTGCAAGTTGGTCAGAACGAAGGCCGTTGGTCACTCTTATCGAATGAGAAATTATTTCGAGTGAATAATGTGTTTATTAAATAAGACAGATGTTCACAAACTGCTTGTTCTTCAGTAGAAATGAGGTATCAAATGGAATAATATGGCATTGTATAGTACAGTAGTTTTCATCACGGAACCTTGACAGACTTCTGGTGCTTATTATTATTATTATTATTATTATTATTATTATTATTAATACGTGTTTGTCCCGTGTCACATTTGCATCTGCTCTTACTTGCTTCTATGCGTGTAGGGAATAATAATCACATTTTTTTTTGTTGTCTCAGCTACAAGAAGACGTCGGAGACGCTGTCCACAGCAGGACAGAAAACCTCAGCCGCCTTCAGCACCCTGGGCAGCGCCATCACCAGGAAGTTTGGAGACATGAGGTACGCGGCGATGTCGTGCATTCATTTATTCACGGGACGCGTCGTCACAGTGTCTCCCACAGAGAGTTTTGACTCTTTGCTCCGTCCCGCTCAGCGGCGGATTGAGGTTACGTAAACGCACTTTAAGCGGCTTTCTGCGGGGGGTGGGGGGGAGAGCCGAAGGGCCCGAGGCGCCGTCTGTCCTCCTCTTGTCCCGCCTCCTGAGTCGCTCTGTGCCGCTCTGTTTGAGACGCCACACAAGTCCGCACTGTCCTGGAGACAATAAACACAGGACTGAGCAGAACGGAGAATGTGTTTTTAGTTTAAACGTTTAGGAAATGTTTGTATTACTTAGGCCGATGTGTTACTGTCATTGTGTATAAAGTTCAGAGAGGAAACACTGTTTTGTCTTTGATCCTTCCAGCGTGGTTGGTCTAGAGTTTCTGTTCCCCCGGAGGTACGTGTTTGTTCACGGTGTTTATAGCTTCACGCACCATAAGCATGTTTGTTGTTGCAGTGGGCGGGTGGTTTGTGTTCTTTTGCGAGTCATTTTTAACGTTTTTCCATATGATTTTCAA
The DNA here is from genome assembly GCA_021346845.1 of Apeltes quadracus. Taxonomy (NCBI): domain Eukaryota; kingdom Metazoa; phylum Chordata; class Actinopteri; order Perciformes; family Gasterosteidae; genus Apeltes; species Apeltes quadracus. The sequence goes on from JAHWDR010000218.1 coordinate 12,612, forward strand.
AGGACCCAGGTTCTCATCAATCCTCTGTCGCGTGTCTCCTTCCACTCTTGACTCTTTATTCTTACATCTGTCTGTGTGATCTCTAAGTGTGCGCGGCGTGTACAGCGTTGCTGTGTTTACAATGTTAACCCTTGTTAGAGCGCTTTATTTTGCCAGCACACCTGTGAACAGGTGAGATAACTTGAACCACCTGGTTTTTCAGGTCAGCGTTGCTCACTTCCCCTCGCGGGCGCTCGTATCGACAACATAAATGTTCTTTTAGAGGACGAGTGTCTCACTGTCAAAGTACCTGTAATAATAGATGCGTGTTCTCCATCTTCCTCCATGCTTCCCAAGGTCCAACTCCATCGGGTAAGATCCCCCTCTCACTCCCCCCACCTCCCCGCTGCTCCCACGATCACATCCGGCTGACGCTCCGGGTCAAGCGGGCGTGAGCGTTGTCATTTTAGGTTTTATGGATCAGCCGATGAAGGCTGAGGTGTGTGTGTGTGTGTGTGTGTTTAACCTGTGCTAATCGTTATGTCCTCTCTCACCACGCTCTCTGGGGACAGCTACTCTATCAGACACTCTATGAGCATGCCCACTATGAGGTAACCACTCTGCCTGCCTGCGTGTGTGTGTGTGTTTGTGTGTGTGTGTGTGTGTGTGTGTGTGTGTGTGTGTGTGTGTGTGTGTGTGTGTCTGTGTGTGTTGGGTCATATTTCCCTTGAACTTTGTGTTCTTCGTACAACCTTCTCCTGCTCCAGTGTGTCAAGAGTTCTGTTTGTGTGTCGTCCGCCCGATAAAGTCCCGCCATCTCTGTAGATTTTCTTCAAATTTCCCACAATAGTCCACTCAGGCTGGACATTCATGCACGTGAAACTCCGGGCCTGAAGCCGCGAGGCGGTAATCGTGTTCTGCAGGAGCAGGCGCTTTTCGCTCGGTTAACATTTATTTAGTGATGAGAAACACAATCCGAGCGGTTCTCCCGTGTATTTACATCTGCTGGCCTTTTAACGACCTCTTCATCACATCTGTGACCTCGCAGGACAATGACTGAACTGTAATCAGTCTCAGTGGAACACTCTATTGAAACTTGCTCAGCAAATAGTTTGCGGTTGTGCTTTTTAATAACGCGCAGTGATCTTTCTTCACAGAAACTCTCCGAGCTTCAAGTCCTTTGAGGAAAAAGTCGAGACCACAGTGTCCACTATCAAGGTAAACGTGTCATCTTCCAAAAGGTCTCTCTAATGTGTTTTATAAAAGCTTTTTGTCCACATGTCTATACCTAGTGTTGAATAAACTAATACTGTAATTGCTTCCCACAGAACTATTGATTTATACGGGTGTAATCTGAGCTTTGTTATGATGGTTGACAGTAAGGCAGCAGGTCACGTGACGGTTATGAAACGTGGGCGAGCGGAGCGTCCCTGACCTTTGTAATTGGCTTACACTGTGGTTATTTATGTTCACCGTGATCCCGATGGCGTCTCCGCTGCAGCACACTTCCACCCTCTGCCTGTAGCTGCCGTAAAGACCCACATCTGCTGTGTGATGTCATCGCTGTGACAGATACTACAGGGCAGCAAACGTCTCACTCGCTAAGCGCAAACCGCCAATAGCAGAAAACCAAGCGCTTGTTCATGTCATGCGATCCCCTCAAAAACACACACACACACACCTCCCTCTCATGTGAGAGCGCATGTCTTCATGTCGTTGCATTTCTTTGTTCCCAGACGAAGGTCGGCGGCACCGAGGCGGCAGGCAGCTTCGAGGAGGTCCTCTCCTCCGCGGCGCACGCCAGCGCTCAGGACACGCCCACCGACCACTTGACGGACAGCTCCGAGAGGCCGCGTTAGAGCCACATCTCTACTCGATGCTCTGACTGAGATGCTACACAACACCTTTTGTGTTTCATTGTGTTACGGCGCTGAGATGCTTTTGCGAACAATCAATCAAGTTTGCGATTAAGTCGTCTCGCGCTTGGATGGAATTTTTCTGCTACCCCGAGTGCTTAGATTGATAAAGCAGTGATGCAATTTATTGTTTGGACCAAACATTCAAGCCTAGATATTAAAAAAATGACAGCTGGCTACATTTATTTTGAGACGGCTAACGTGAGAAGCACAATGAATCAGATTATTCCACATACATACGTATATTATGTTGATTTGAAATCAAACTGTCCAGCTTAAAGAACTTTTTACAAAATCCATTCATCTGTATTCATGCAACTAATTACACACCATTTTACATTTTCGGACTGATCAATATTAAAAAACATTTAAAGATCACATGACTTTTACAATGAACACTGACAACTTTGAATTGACTTGTCAAAAACCTAATGGATGTAATAAAATGCTGAAGTGAAGTTCTATACAACAAAAAATAACTTCATCTGACCGCGGTTTTCTCCCTCGACAGGAACACTGATTTTCTGACTGCTGTTAATAACGTATTTGGTCAACTTCCAGCATCAGAAACTATGCTTTGGTGCAGTGTTACATTTGTAAAGGATTATTATAAAATGTAACATCTGACAGATACATAACATGTCAAAATGTATTAAAACCTGCATTTGTCAATTAAGACAAATTGGAGCTTTCTAGCTACATCACAAGTTTTACTACAGTGTCATTGTAACGTCGTAACATTTTCACATGTTTATGAGTTTGCATATTATCCGGCAGTTCAGTGTATTCACTGCAGTCCTCGAACTAAAGGGGGAAAGAACCACGTGCACGTGGAGGATATCCGTGCGCGGCCTTCTGCCTCCTACGTCTCTTCATTTTGTGGCATTTGAGGCCTTCCGGATTTTCCCGTTTCATCCGTCGGAGTCACGCGACGTCCTCGCTCTTCGTTCAGAGAGCTCAGGAGCCGCAGCACGTCCGGGTGCTGGAAACGGCCTGCGGGTGAATTCAATTTAGAAAAAAAGTGCTTTCTTTAAAAGAGGAATAAAGACAACCCATTAAATGTGTGTGTGTGTGTGTGTGTGTGTGTGTGTGTGTGTGTGTGTGTGTGTGTGTGTGTGTGTGTGTGTGTGTGTGTGTGCGCGTCGACTTTAAAAAAGGTGCCGCGGGGCCTCTAAACGTGGGACACTTCAGTGAGGAGATCCAGCGAAGAAGAAACCGGAGTGACAAGGAGGAGAAGAGGACTTGCCGTTGGTGGAGTCAAAGAACTCCTGCAGTCTTCCCGGCGTTCCCTCCAGCTCCTCGTACTCGTGGGCCTGCAGGATCATCTCCAGGAGGTCAAACTGTTTCACCATCTGGGCCTCCGGACTGTTCTGACTTTCATATTCCTACACAAGAACACAAAATGCGCGTGTATAACACAAACATCCTGCTACAGGAATAAACTAAATGCGGATAGTTATTAGATGAGTGAACGAAATGAACGCTCATTTTGGCAGGCGTACCTCCCACAGCCCGTAAATCTCCTCTTTGAGTCCCTCCGGCAGAAGAGCCGATAGATGTCTCATCGCTTCCTGAGGGCGAGGCGGAGAAATCAGAGACGCCAAAGACACTCAAACCACATCTCCACTCTTATTTGTTCGGGTCACTCGCCTCTTCCCGCCTGTGTTTCTCCGCTTTACTGATGTTGTCCGTTGGAGCGATGTCTCCCACAATGCACTCTGCCATGTCGTGAACGAGGGCCAGCTTTATGCATCTAAAGCCGGTGAGAATAAAAAGTGTGAGCGTAGCAGAAGTTACTATTCTTAGTATTCTGCTAACCATTATGTGGACTATGTTACATGAGCGACATGGGATGAATATTCATGCTTTCTAAATGACATACTCGAATCAGAGGACGGTCCGTATGCAAGATGTACCTGTCCTTGTCCACTGTGGGGTCTGTGATGGTCAGAGCCATCATGGCCATGCGGTACATGTGGTCCGATACGCTTTCTGGTTTCTTTACGTTCCTGTACACCCACCCAGTCCGCGGGACCCTCTGCAGGAAATAACCACCATAAACTTATTATTCATCTGTGGCACAGAAAAGGGGGACGTTTGCATACATTAACTTCACAATGAATGTTGTTTGACGCAAGATTAAAACATTTTAACACAAAAAATACACTAGCTGCAGGTATCTGGAAGGCGAATATTTCCTGCATTACTTTTGTTGACTTCTGTTATACTTGCACTTGGTGTTTCAACATGAGAAGCTCCAGCAAAACAATCCCCAAGATACAATAAACTTCCAATACTTGCTGTTCATTATTGGCCAGGTAACAGATACAAAAAAAAGCGTTTGGACATCTTACTTTGAGCTGTCCGATCAATTTCATGAATTGCAGCATATTACTAATGCCGGCTGCTGTCTCCATGGTGGCCGCCATTACTGACCTCTGACCCGGATATAGACAGTAGAGTGTGACGATGTTTTGCTGACGTCGTTGCGTAAATAAGCCTCTAGGTGGCAGCAAAGACTACACAACACTCTTATTTAGTGAATAGAGGCACTTAACTGCTCCTTCAGTTTAGAGCCATTTTCCCGTTACAGTGTTTGAATAGTTGCAATTAATTGACTAACTATTTTATCTAATAGTAGTTCGTCCTTAGTGTTAACATGGCATTTTTAATCTGTTACGTTGCAACAGTAGATGGCGGTAATGACAACAAGCAACGATTTTTATTACACGAAGAAGAGATTTTTCTTTTACCGGAAGTCAGAGAAGCGGGAGATTTGAAGACGTAAACAAACCGTTTTTTTTGTTGCCGTGAACTTTGGTTTCACACAGAATATTTGCTAAAATGCTGCAGAAGGCATCTAAATTGAAATATATAATCAAAACGAAATCGAAGAATAACATAAATATGAGACCGACGTCAGAGGCAATGGTAAGTGGATAGCTGTTAAGTCATGGTTGGCGTTACGTTCGCTTTGTTTGTGGCTTACGCTAACTAGCATAACTGACTTGTTCACTGACAAATAAACTAACTATTTTCGTTTAACTTTCTCAGATTGAACTCCTGGCGCTGGTGTTTTTGAACAGCCTGGCAGAGGAGGCAAAGTCCAAAGCGTTTGAAGAAAAATCGGCCACTATCAGAGCTCATCATCTCAGAGCAGTCTCCAAGGTGAGTTAAGCTAGCCTAATATTAGCATTTATTTCCAAAGCCATTCAACATTCAGCTTCTCTACAATTTGGTCTGATACGGCCACACAATAGCAAACTGTAAAATGTTAAATGTTAAATGTATCTAGTTAGTGTTGAATCGTTCTGTAGACTAGAGGAAGCTCGCCCGACCCCTGTTTCTTTCACCAGTTATCATGCTTTTAGTTTTACGGCAGCAGTAGCTCACACAGTTGAGACTCTCTGCAACCAGATGGTGGCAGTCTCAAGTCAGTATGGACTATTCGCTGGAGAGACACTGCCCTTCAGCAAGGCATCAAGCTGCTAACTGCTCGACCCAATTCAATTTAGCAACCCTACACTTTTAACTGCCTGTTTAAAATGACAAGCATTCTCCCAAAGGGATCATTCAAGCAATTATTTTTAATTTGAGTGTGTTTATCATTCACTTTACTCTGAGACATTCTTTTATTCTTTTAGTTTCTAGTTATCAAAGATCACACCTTGTTAATAATGTGCTTTTATATCCCCCTCTAACTTATAAGCCTATTCTTATTCATATTTAAAAGCAGAATTATTTTACATTGAGTGCATTGTTTTTTAGATTGACGAAATTGAACTAGACTTTACAATACTACTAAAATTATAATCATCATAATATCTACAATTGATGTTGACAATTATATATGGGCTGTATAAATGTTTCTTTCTAATAATTATTGAATTATTGTGTTTCCTGGACGCTTTGCTTTCTACATTTTGAGCAGGAGACTTAGACGTTTCTTTCTTTCATTCTAGAAAATGCTGAAGAAATCTCGCGGCTGAAGATGGCGAAGTACGTCCATGTCATTTTAATAAACATTATCGTGAAAGTAGAAATCTTTCACAATGTTTAAATGTTTTTATTCTAACCTTTTTTGGTCTTTTATTAAATACTTGTGGATCTTATAATGACTCATATTTAGTCCTTTTTAGTGACTGAATTAATATATTAATATTAATATATTAAAATATAACAATAATATTAGATCACAAAATCATCACAGTCTGCATTAATGGCCCAAAAAGAAATGTTTTGCTTCTCTGTTCTACAAAGTTGTTAATAAAACAATCCTAAGAATGTCAGAAGTAAAAACACTAGACTAGACTCGACACGTGATTAGACATAAACACTTATTAGACGTATTGTCAACAGTCTCATCAAAAATTCCACAAAGGCGTACTGTAAAAGCAAATCGCATGTGTGTGGAGTGAATTGAACTTTGTGTTGTGGACACGTTACTCCTTCCAGATCTCTTCAGCCTCTACCCGCTCTCTTATCATCCGTCAAGGTCGACGTTTAAAGCTGTGTGTCTCGCCGCTTCCCCACCTCCTGCCCCCCAAATTCCTCACTTCATCACGCTACATAGATTATCTGCTTGATGCCATCCTGCTCACCACCGCAGGGAGGCCTTTTAGCTTTTCAGGTGAAGGAAAAGGTCAAAGTCATATTGCTAAACAGCCAGATATTATCTGTCGGGGTTTATTGAAGGAGATGGTATGTGTTTTTTGTTTCTGCCAAGCAGAACCCTGATCGCAGGTGGCGTCCCGAAAGCTGTTTTTGATTTGCAGCACAGAAAAGTCTTTCAGCACAAGTCCAAGATTTTTCTTTCAGAGCCTTGGCCGATTATGAAATGCAACAACTTCAACAACTATTTGAATTTTAGATCAGGTGGTCTAAATTGGCAGTACCTACATTTTGAGCCCTCTTCTTCCTTTTGCTCGCCGTCCCCCATTTTTAACATATGCCTTTTTTCCCGTTCCCTGGCCTCCGACGGTTATTTTCCTGAATATCCATGCTGTGCTTATGTTCTGAGTTAGGTGGAGGAAGTGTTACTGGGATTGTGGAGCCCCACCCTTCTGAACCTTGACCCCCTGGCACCTGTCCTCCTGTTCTCCCCACAACTCTTTCATGCTCCCGCTAACATTTGCAAACCATCGGCCGCAAGTCTAACCTTCTCCACTATGTGCTGTTGGAGATGTATCTATAAAGCAGTGCGTGATGTTGCTCCTCTGCAGCTGGCTGCACATCCAGAGGGTCTTTTTGAGGTGTTATTTTTTCGCCCTGAACTCTATAAACCCATTTTCTTCCTCTATTAAAATGGAAAAGTGTCTTTGGCCTCCCTGTTTGCTGCATCTTTGTGTCTAAGCACCTGTTGAGAGTTTAAGCCAGCCGCCGTAGCCTTGTCCAGCTCCTCCGTCTGGCAGTGTAACCATTAGCTCCGTCTCTCAGGTGATAAATCAACTGCAGTGTAAAATCTCCCTACAAAGCTTCTGCTTCTCCCAGAGAAGGGAACGGCAGCGCGTTCTGGCAGAGATGTTGTTATGATAGCTTGCTGTGCCGTCTTTAATATGGAGCACATGTGTTTTAAGTGTGTCAGTGTTTCCGTTCATCTCTTCGCCCCGCGGAGCCATCACATTAATTTATTCTTACAACACATTATGACAAAGCGCTCAGAAATAAGTAGAAGCATTAAACCGGAGACGTGATCCTATGAGATTTGACGGGCTCTTTAAAGAATTACGGGGCTAGAGCAAAGAATCCCGAAACTGCAGCGGGAAACCAATTCCAAGAAGGAGGAGGGGTTGGGGGGGGGGGGGAGTTGAAGAACCACAGAGTTCCCAAAACACGCGATAATACACAGCAGGAAGCCAAACACCAAATCCCCTGCAGCCCGAAGCTTTTATCGTCTCCCAGCAGTTTTATGGGAATCAAAGATCCTCTGACACCTCCAACCCTCGGCGCTTATCTTCTCCTCGGGAGGTAGTCACATCAAGCCGTGTTTGTGGTATTCATTTCCTGAACCCGGTCTTTGTTGAAAAGTGGCCCAGCACGCCCTCCAGTTGAACTAAGTAGAGAAAGCTTGTACGGTGGATGATGGAAGTACTTCTGCTATTGATGTTTTTTCTCCTTTGGTTCGAACCCATCGTCGTGATTTCATCTGGCCTTAGCGAGAAGCCTGGTGTTGATCTTGTGATGACATGAAAAAAAAAGGGCCCACAGACATGCTTTGTTGTTGAACGGAACCACATGAGGAGATATTTGGTTGCCACTGGGCTGAGGAGAGAGCGCATGATTTAAAGATCAGGTTAAAACACGGCTCTGTGCGTCTGATGCGCGATGGAAGACCTCTTAACGCTGCTGTGGTTCACGTTGAATAGCTCCATTTAAAAAACAAACCAAAAAAAAGTGTCTTAACTGAATCGCGTTGAGACAAATCGTATCAAACTGCTCAAATAATTATGCCCTGGTCAAACGTTTTAATGTTCAAAATATCACTTAGTTTAAACTTACTTTCCCAAACGTTAACGACCGGACCACCGCGGGCTTCGCACTTCATCTTACATTGTTAAATTAAAGTGAGCACAGAGCAACTCACACTGTGCCAAGTGACGCGAGTAAAGCAACAGTAATAAAAACACATCTGGGGGGGGTCGGGAGGGGGGGCTTCAAATTACACCAAATTGTGTGCTTTAGTTATCATTTGACCCGTGAGGGTAAACTTGTCATCGTGTAGACATTACAATATCATTCCACCGCCTGACGTGAGGATGCATCAGGAGGAGGGTCGATACGGGAGAGACGGTCGGGAATGCGAGTGTGTGTGTGTGTGTGTGTGTGTGTGTGTGTTTGTGTGTGGGGTTGAGGTGGGGGGGTTTGGGCAGCAGAGACGAGCTCATAGCGGCTCACCCGAACTTGCGTTGGATCTGCGTTGCGACTCATTTGACGGTTTGCTCTTCCGCTTGCTTTCTGCGCGGCGTCCCGCCGGCGTGAGGGATCTCATGGAATGCACACAAAAACACTCTGACTCAAAGACTCTGCTCTCGACTGCTCTCCCGCCCAGACAGGAGCCTCTACGCCGGTCCGTTCCAATGAAATTATACGGATACCTCTTTGAGACGTAGATTGCGGGGTTTTGGGATGTGATGCAAGGTTTCTTCGCTGACTGGATCCATGCCGTACTGAAGGCGAGGGGAAAATGCGGACGCCACCGTTCATTTGGATTCTGCACTTCATGCATCTCACAGGAGGTCAAGATGGCACGAGACGTAAGTATTCCTGCGTAACTTGTCACTCCCACCGTCGTTAGACACGACTAGTGAAATGTGTCTTCTCTGTAACCTCTTTGCAAGTGGGGGGGGGGAGTAATTGGTAGAAAAACATCACATGTGGAGACAATAAATGCGTTCTCTCCACTTTCATCATGCGGTCGTAGATTTCCATTGCTTCGCATCGGAAAGCTTGCCTCTTTGTACCGGCCCAGCTCTCATAAAACCGCTCTGCCTTCACAAAGCAAATAGAGCCCAGAGTATTATGATTCTTTCTGTTTCATTTGCACAAGCACGGGACGGAACTAAAAAGCTCCAAACTTTGCTGGTTGTCGGGCCGAGTGAGTCCGGTTCCTCATATCTGGCTCTCCGTTACCCACAGGAAGCTCCTCCGTGGGCAGACACTGTCCGGCAGGCTGTGCGACCTGCTCGCTCCCGAATGGCTGCCTGTCCTGCAAGCCTCGCCTCTTCTTCCACCTGGAGCTGGACGGCATGCGTCAGAGGGGCACCTGCGTGTCCTCGTGTCCCCGGGGTCACTATGGCGTGCGCTCGCCGCACATCAGCACCTGCGCAAGTAGGTACCGATTGGCCGCACGTGGGAGCGACACAGAGGTGTTGACGTTAAGGTCCATTAATGAAAATTGATCCCCGCCGGCCTGCAGGGTGCACGGACGACTGCTCTTCCTGTTTCAGTGAAAACTTCTGCACGCACTGTCACCCGGGTCGCTTCCTGTTGCGGGGCAAATGCGAGAACCGCTGTCCAGACGGACTGACGGCCAACGCGGCGCTGAGAGAATGCACAGGTGAGGCCACGCCCAGGCTGCGAGTGTGAAATGTGTGTCACGGCGCGTGCACTAAGGCCCACGATGTCCCGGTGTGTGTGTGTGTCCCCTGTCTCAGAGTGCTCTGTGGGCTGTGAGATGTGTGTGAGGAGCGTGTGTGTGAGGTGTCGAGCAGACGTCTACCTGCTCGACGGTCAGTGCCATCTAACCTGCCCGGCGGGCTTTGAGCCTGACTCGCAGCTCATGCAATGCATCCCCCAAGGTGAGAGAGATTCTCTTAAAAAAAGTTGAATACACTGCAAATACTGTTATGTGTAGTATGCCTTCAATCCGCTCGTACTTAAAGTTGAACCCTCACGCTCATATATCCGCTGTGCAGTGTTGGGCGGGTCGCCAGAGAAGTAGGATGTCTTGCGTACTGCGACCGGATGCAGTCGGACATCCTGGTGTTTCTGGCATACTAAAAACTATGGTAGTATGGGTGTTCCAATGCACAGTGTCTTGAGTTTTTTCTTCTCTCGTTACCTGCGAGTACTTCCTCATCCTCATCAGCATCATCATCCTCATCATCTCTGTCCTCATAGCGCACTGTGAGGTCGGACAGTTTGGGGTCCGTGTGTTTGAAGGAGCACGCAGACCCGCAGGAGACACGAAGCCGACAAGTTCTGCGGCCTCCGAGTGTCTACGGTGACCCCTGCTCACAAGTGTCAGAGGTCAGGAGGTGTGCCATCAAAAAGAGAACAGAGTAGGTTTTAATAAGTTAGAGAGCGTATTATTATAAAGCATTTGTTTACATTGCAGAGATATTCAACTTGTTATATTTTAAACTGTTGTAAGTTAAAAACTAATGTCAATTGTAAAAAAGGATAGGTCTAAAAGCGTTGTCTATGCAATCAAGAGGAAGTTATTAAAAGTAATGGATGGAGCCAATGTATTTATATGCAGTAACTGTGTACCCATTAATACACCTATTTCACTGCCTGTATGAAAAACCAAATAAAAGTGTTGACACAATGTACATTTTTACAAATGTATACATATTTTTGTAAAAAGAATAAATCTAATATATGTATGGATACTTTTTTCTGGGTATTGTCCAACAAAATGATTGATATCAACATAATGACACAGCTTATGAGCGGACTAATTGATATGCCTCATACACGTTCACACAGTGACTGTTCGTACTCAGAAATGAGCGACGGTCGCTTGTTGTATCCGCATAATAATGACGCACGGTTACGTGCTGCACTAGATCTACAGAACAGGTGGAACGCGTTAGAGCGGCTGTGAGGTCCATCCAGGCGCACTGAACTCTGCTGGCGTCCCGACGACAACGCAGTCAGCTTTTGGCGTAGCATTACCCTACGACACGATTTTAATGCAGCTCTAAACATTAACCTTTCTCCACTTCTGGCGAGGACGCTTCTACGGTGATCCCAGTGTTCAGGTGAGCGTTTTAAATGGTCACGTTTAAAAGCCCTGGAAGCTCCTGACCGCTGTCGTGCTACGTAGGCTAAAGCAGCTGTCCAGTTAACGTTAGCTAACGCTAGGGGACTCTTGGTGACGCTTTTGAATGTATGTACTATACAGCATCTTTGTGTTGAACTACTTCAGGTTAAACCGACAAATCCAACGTCCCTGCTCGGAATATATCACGTGTTTTATTGATTTTATTAAGAGCAACCAGCGTAACGTTAACTATTGTACGAGTTGGCTAACGCTAGCTTAGCACTAGTTTGGTAAGTTAAGCTAACGTCAGTTTCATCATAACGTTAGCCCTGTCAGACAGGGGATGAGGCCTTGATATAAATAGTTCGTAGGTCACGTACATTCGGGGACACCTCTCTCCTGTTAATTCATATGTACATTTCACCGTTGTGTATTGGCAGAAACTAACGTCGTGCTGCTTGTGTTTGAGGGCGTTCCCCAAACTCCACACAACAGTGCTCCGCATCGAGAAGCCAATCTATATTCATGCTCAAATTTTTTTTTTCTTTTTCCCTCTGTGATTGTGCTTTGTCTTTTTTAGCATGGCAGGCTGTGGAGAAGTGGACTGCTCAGCGAATGCCTCCTCTCCCAGCAAGCCGGTAGAGGAAGTGGGAGATTCTGCGGAACCTTCCGGTTCCACCACCATGAACCCGGAGTGTTCCATCTGCCTCCAGAGCTGCATCCACCCCGTCCGCCTCCCGTGCCTCCACGTCTTCTGCTTCCTGTGTGTGAAAGGCGCCTCGTGGCAGAGCAAGCGCTGCGCTCTGTGCCGGCAGGAAGTCCCCGAGGACTTCCTGGAGCGGCCGGTCCTCCTGTCGCCCGAAGAACTGAAGGCAGCGGCTTCCGGGGCGGGCCGCAGCGGGGTGACCGGGAGCGGTTCCCTCGGAGACCACGCGTGGTACTACGAGGGGCGCAACGGCTGGTGGCAATACGACGAGCGGACCAACCGCGAGCTGGAGGAGGCCTTC